>BQNB010003556.1:24652-49134 GCA_026074375.1 Tanacetum coccineum
CACACCCAGTTAGGCCCAATACATAACCCAAGCCCATTACTGGCCCAATACCATTTTTTATAAACCCTGGGGACCTAAATTGTCAAGTTTAAAAATGTTTGTAAAAAGAAAAAAGTGTTTTAAAAATATAAGGGACTGATTTTGCAATTTTACAAACTTAATTTCTCTTTATAAAACACAAGGGCCCAAATTGCCAAATTTCAAACTCTTTTATAACTAAAAGAAAAAAAAGAAACAAAAGAAATGGAAAAGAAGTGAAACTCCAGGGTTTCTTTTTGCCAACTCTCGAACTTTCAAACCTGTAACCAATAAACGGCTCTCTTCCCCAACTTGTTTCCCGCCAACGCTCTTGAACCCCCCACCATCACATGACCAGCTTCACCCTTTTACCCAACCCATCGTTTACCCAGTTTCTTTCATTCCCACCTCCCACTAACCTATTTCGATGCCACGCTGGCAATCCCCCATAACCCAAGAAAAATCTATGGCCGAATTGAGCTTTAAAGAAGCACAATTCTCATCTGAGGGCTAGGATTTGTTGCTGAGGCTTCACACACACAAGAAACACAAAGGAGAGAAGCATTTGAAGCCTTGAAGCTTCTATAAATTGGAAAAAGCACAAAGCCGAACCACACTAGTTTAACTTAGCTTTATTTTACTTAACTTTTTATAAAAATTGTAGCTTAAGCTTCCAGCTTACTTTTTATTGTAACATTGTTGTTTTTAAGCAAATTAATTGAAATTTAAAGTTTATCTCAAGTTTCTTAAATTTTCATTTGTGAGTTCTTAAATTCGTGTTCAAATTGTGAAGAAAAGTATGTTTTTATGGTTGCTTAATAATTCCATTATCCCTAATCTCAGTTTGTTTTAATTAGTTTTAAGTTAAATCAGTTAAAAAGTTCTTTTTACTTAGTTAAGGGGGTGTTTGGTAAAAGTTCAAAATGGGTCAAATTGGGGGCTTCATGGGTTACAAACACTCAGCCACCTTTGGCTGAGTGTGAGTGACTAATTTGACCAAGAAAACCCTGTCCTGCAGTTTAAAATTTAAAATTTAGTTAACTTTGAGCTTTTGTCAAAATCTTATAAAAAATTAAGCTTTTAAAGCTTAAGCTGTGGGGACAGCTTAAGCTTCTCATTTCTGAGCTTATTTTGGTCACATATCTTTTTTTTTAAGACACCTTTACCCTGCCTTTTTACTTTGACAATATAAGTCAAAGTGTGACTTTCAAGAAAACCCCAATTATAAGCTGCAATATCAGCAGCTTATTTTGATTTCTAGACCTTCAAATCCTGGCAATAAGCCAAGTAGCCACCCCTTTTCAACTGTTTGGGGTTTGTTTGGGGTAAACCTCCTTTTTGGGCTTATTTTCATAAGCCCAAATAAGCCCTTTCAGTCACTGTGGGGGCTCCCCTGGTGCAAAAGCATAAATTCAGCCACCCTTTTCTTTTAATTTAGCTTAATAAGGGCCTTGGATTTTTATAGATTAATTTAGACCTTAAGCTGTTCTTTAATATCCCAAAATCTTGTAGCTTAATTTTGCTTTTAGCCTAGCTTAATTCAGGTTCAAAAATGCCATTTTTCTGCTTTCCCATAACTTATTCAATATAGCTTATTTCTGTTTAGGCTTATTTTAGGGCTTATTTTTACCTACATTTAGTTAAAATAAGTAGATAAAGCATAGTTTGATTAGTCTCATCACTTTCCAGCTTATTTTGAGCCTTTTAGCTTAAGCAAAAAGCCAATAAGCTGTTTAGGCTTATTTGGCATTCTGCCCAAAACAAGCTTATTTTCTGGCTTATTTAGAACATACTAGACACAAGTGCCTTTATTAAAAATGCTCCCCATAAGTTGCTTAGTAAGTTTGCTTTTCTGAGTTTTTAGAAATAAGCACTTTTAGAATTTAGGACTAGTTTTTAATTCGGGCTAGCTTTTAGGGACTGTTAGTGTAATTTTAGGATTTCTTAGTTAATTCTGTTAGTACCTACCCGTTAGGCCCACTATCTCTGTTAGTCCTTAAACCCTTTCACTGTTAGTCCTAGTTAGTTTATAACAGTTGCTTTAATTAATTAATTTAATTAATTTAGGGTTTAGTTTAATTAGTTTAATTACTCTTAATTGCTACAGTAAAAATTAGGCGTTTTTATATTTTTAGAATTATCAACTTTTTCTTTATTTATTTTGATTTTTCCAGAATTTTTGCACTTATATTTTCTGTCTTTTTCTATTTTCTTAGTTTTAATTAGTATTTAATATTTCAAAATTCATAAAAAATACAAAAATTAACAAAAAATTATTTTTCTTTTTTAGAAAATTTTCTTTAATCAAATAGTTTGTAGGAAAATTATTAAAACTTGTGTAGGGTGATTTTTGCCCAAATTTCAGTTCCGGGCTCGTTTACGAGTTCGACTTTTTCGTTTCTTACCGTTTTGTTCGCTTTTTAACTCCGATTTTGAAATTTTTTACATTTTCTTTTAAGTTAGAATATTTTTAATTTATTTAAATTTTAAAATTAATTTTATGACTTTATTTTTGTAATTTTTAGTTTTAGCTTGCGATTTAATTCCCGGTAGTCTATAATTGCATGTTTAATTTAGTTTATTAGTTTTAATTATTTTAGTTAAGTATTTTTAGCCTAATTACGTTCCCCGTAGATTTCTTAGGATTTTCATTGCCATTATTTATGCCCCCGTAGTTTAGGATTTATCCGTATAACTATTTTTGTTCCCCGTAGTATATTTAAGATTCCCATTTTCCACTGCTTGTTTCCCGTAGAATAATTTTAGTTTTCTTTAATTAATTTTAGTTTATCTAGTTAAAAATCAAAATCATTTGTTTCTCAATTCAAATCATCAATTCATTCGTATCGATTTACCATTCCAGCCTCGTTGGGGATTTACGACCCGGGAAAGCTCTATACTACTTCTCGGTATCATTGACTCTGCTTTTAGACTATTCTTACTATATATTTGATATTTTATTATATTATATATATTTTAAGGTATAGTCTGAGCGGATCACCTATATATCCCGAGTATATACCATTGGAGGACGACCATGAGTTTCTGGCTGAGGAACAGCCATTACCTCCTATAGATTCACCCACTGCTGAGTCACCCGGATACATTACTGAGTCGGATCCCGAGGAGGATCCAGAGGGGTACGAGGATGATGAGACAGAGGATGGTCCGGTTGACTACCCTATAGACGGGGGAGATGATGGAGATGATGATGACGGCGATTCATCTAGGGATGACGTCCAGGGGATGTGGATGAGGACGAGGAGGATGATAGGAGGACGAGTAGGGAGAGGAGCACTCTTAGCTCGGCTGACTCTACTACGTCATACCTGCAGATGAAGCATGTTTTCCCACCTGAGGGAACAGAGGCCTGCTATACACCTGCCTCCCTGACATTACTATTGGGGCTTAGGATTACGTCCATCTAGACTTCCATATCCTCTTTCCTACCAGACGGCAGAGGTTTGAGAGACTTCTGGCTTGATACCCCCTAATCACCTTCACCACCTATCTCACTATCTCCACCCTCTGCAGTGGGAGCGCCTGGCTAGGTGCACGGCTCCACCTGCTCATTCACTCTCCATTACCACCATCATCTATGGGCTGTATAACACCGGAATCCAGACACTCAAGGATAGCTTCACCCAGCTCTCATTAAACGCAGTTAACTGCCGCCAATACCAACGCCTCCCTACCACCACTTACCACCAATCTCTATCCCTACCTTCACCTTTTTTTGTATTGGGGAACCCGTAGGGATGATATTCCCGAGTCTGAGCAGCCTCCCCGCAAGAGGTTGTATTTGTCCACTATAGGCTCCAGATATGAGATCGGAGAGAGTTCCACTGCTAGACCTGCCAGAGGTCAAGGGATAGATTATGGGTTTGTCAGCACAGTAGATGCTGAAGAGAGGCGACAGGGGATTAGAGATGTTGGGTATATGAGATTTAGGATACTTGGGTGATCCTGGCAGTGGCAGTTTAAGAGTTAGCAGCCTTATGACGGGGAGAGGTCAACACTAGGGTTACAGAGCTTGCTGAGCTCCATGAGCGGGATACACAGGACTTGTATGCCCTACTAGAGGATGCTCAGGATAGTAGGTCTCGTATATCACAGCGAGTCGATATGAACTCGCAGCGGGTCGATTTACTTATGGGGGATAGGAAAGACTATTCACTGGAGACAGTATGGATGGTAGAGGAGGAGGCCTATGCTTCCCGCGAGGCTTGGGGTCGTTCGATAGGATTGAGCCAGGCGACTCATCAGGAGCTTCAGACCCATCATGATCATGTATACGCACATGAGACCTATCTACAGGCACACCAGACACAGCTACAGCTGCAGAGTACTCTCATTCAGACACAGCACCAGGTACACGAGACTCGCTTTTTTCATATTGCGCAGACTGAGTTAAAACAGCGGGCTTCAAGAGATCTGATCGTAGGTCGCCAGGCCAGATGGTAGGACTCTCCGAGGTCATCAGAGTTATGAGGCGGGAGTTAATGTGCGACATGCAGGCTGAGTTGTTAGCACTGCGAGAGCCACAGAGGAGAGCTAGACAGCCAGGACCAGAGGCTAGGATTCCAGATCACCAGGAGGCTTCTGGGGATGCCGACAGTCACATTTAGCAATTTATGTTATTGTATCTTGCTAGGTTATTGTACAGGCATGTTAAGTATTAGAGGTTTTCCCCGCTAGCATAGCCTTAGATTTTTGTTACTGTTTTATGTGTATTCAGACGACTTATTTCATGTAAAATTTCAAAGTTATGAATGAAAAGGATGTGTTTTTTTGTACTATATACCTCATTTGTATTGATGTACTTCATCTATATATTATTATATTCAGTCATATAACCTCAATGTTTTGTCTTTTTGTGATTAGACAAATCTCATGGCACCTACATACCAGAGGAGGACCAAAATACCCATGCCAACGACCACTACACCAAATAAAACATGACCCCCGAATCCGTGTCATATCCAAGCAATGATTCGGACCAGCTCTCTTGCGAAAACTCCACCATATGGAGATGGCATGCAACAGTTCTCACGGGGATAACCGAAGGAACGTTGCAAACTGTCGCATCTTGTTTTTTTCGATGATTTAATGAAGTGCAACCTTTGAACTTTCAAGAGGGCTTGAGGTGTGGTCGGTTTAACTCGATGGATTGAAAAGATGGAGTCAGTTTTCAATATCAGTGGTTGTGCCGTTGAGAATCAAGTTAAGTTTGCCACCTGCACTCTGTTAGGTGCTGCCTGACTTGGTGGAATGGTCAGATAAGTAACCTATGAGGTCCAGAGGCATATGCCATGACTGGGTAGTACTCAAGAAAAGATGACGGACAAGTATGTCACAGGGTGTGAAATCAAGAAACTGGAAATCGAGCTGTGGAACCTAAAAGTCAAGGGGAACGACGTTCCAGCATACACTGAACGTTTCCAAGAGTTAACCTTGATATGTACCAAGTTTGTTGCCAATGAAACTGAGAAAGTTGACAAGTACCTCAGTGGACTTCCTGACAACATTTATGGGAACGTCAAAGCTGCCAAACCCAAGACATTGGATGAGACTATTGAGTTGGCCAATGACTTGATGGATCGGAAACTCCTCACCTATGCGGAAAGGCAATCTGACAACAAAAGGAGGGCTGATGATTCATCCAGAAACAACCATAATCACCAACAGCAACCCTTCAAAAGGCAGAATGTCGCCAGAGTCTACAACATGGGGACAGGCGAAAGGAAGCCGTATGGGGGATCCTTGCCCAAGTGCAACAAGTGCCATCTCCACCACAATGGCCCGTGCAACCAGAGGTGCCACAAGTGCAACAAGATAGGGCACTTTGCTCGTGACTGCAGGAATACTGGTAACACAAATGTGGCTAACACACAGAAGGGCAATGGGGCAACTCCCAAAGGGAATGGTTGTTTTGAGTGTGGAGCACCAGGACACTTTAGGAGAGATTGTCCAAAACTGAAGAATAAAAATGGAGGAAATGGGAATGCACAAGGATGGGTTTATGCAGTTGGGAATGCAGAGAAAAGATAGAGAGGTGAAGAGAAATGCACCAGGAACCCTTGTATGCGAATGGTCGTCTACGGGAACGTTCCTCTTAAATAACCTCTATGCATCTATCTTATTCGACACTAGGTGACGATAGAAGTTTATATCCAATGTATTTAGTTCCTTGATAAACAGCGCCCAACTTCATTAGAAACTGTTATGATGTCAATTAGCCGTTGGGAAATTAGTTAAAGATAGATACCATTATACGAGGTTGCACCTTAAATTTCTTAGACCATCCGTTCAACATAGATCTAATGCCCGTAGAGCTGGGTAGTTTCGACGTCATTATCGGTATGGACTGGTTAAGAAGATATCACGCTGTGATCGTATGCGATGAGAAACTTGTTCAAGTTCCATACATGAATAAAACTTTGACTTTCTATGGAGACGAAAGTAGCAACGGGAGAGAATCCCGGTTAACGGTTATCTCATGTTCAAAAGCCCAAGCGTACATGGCCAAAGGATGCCAGGTCTTTTTAGCACAGATATCCGCCAAGAAAAAGGAGGACAAGTCGGAAAGGAAACAGATAGAGGACGTACCAATCGTCCAGGATTTTCCAGAAGTGTTTCCCGAGGACTTGCCAGGTCTTCCTCCCGCTCGACCGGTGGAATTTCAAATCGACTTAATTCCAGGAGCCGCTCCCGTAGCTCGAGCACCATATCGATTAGCCCCATCCGAAATGAAGGAATTGTCCGAACAATTACAAGAGCTATATGATAAGGTTTCATAAGGACCTAGTTCCTACCTTGGGTAGAGACCTGGTCTTATTTGTCAAAAAGAAGGACGGTTCGTTCAGGATGTGCATCGACTACCGCGAGTTAAACAAACTGACAGTAAAGAATCGTTATCCACTCCCGAGGATCGACGATTTGTTTGATTCAATTAAAAGGATTCCAGTATTTATTCGAAGATAGAGATTTGAGGTTCGGATATCACCAGCTTAGTGTACGAGACAAGACTTCCCAATGACGGCATTTCGGACTCGGTCTGTTATGGCCATTACGAGTTCCAGGTTATGCCTTTCGGACTGACAACGCACTGCGTTTTCATGGACCTCATGAACCGAGTGTGCAAACCTTACATGGATAAGTTCGTAATCGTCTTATCGATGACATGACTTATTTAATTCAAAAGAAGAAAGGGAGCATGAAGAACTCCTAAACAATTTTGGAATTGCTTAAAAGAGGAGAAGTTGTACGGCAAAGTTTTCAAATGTGAATTTTGGGATCTGAAGTTACAATTTCTAGGGAATGTCATTGATGTTAGAAGGCATACATGTGGACCGGCCAAGATAGGTCTATCATGGATTTGGGCATCTCCAAGACACCAACAGAGATCGGCCCATTTTTAGGTCTTGCTGGGTACTATCGAAGGTTCATTGAGGGATTTTCGAAGATTGCTAAGTCTAATGACGAAAATTTATCAGAAGGAGAAATTGAAATAAAAAGAAAATCCAAGTTCGATTTTTTTTTTTGGGGGGGAGAAAAGGAAGAGAACGCTTTCCAGTTGATAACGCAGAAGTTGTGCAGTGCCCTAATTTTGGCCTTGCATGAAGGAAGCGAAGACTTTGTGGTCTACTGTGATGCGTCACACAAGGGCTTAGGCGCTGTGTTAATGTAGAGAGAGAAGGTGATTGCCTATGCTTCTCGACAGTTAAAAGTTCACGAGAAGAACTACACCACTCACGATTTAGAGCTTGGATCGGTTAGTGTTTCCCTAAAGTTTTGGAGACTCTATCTATATGACCGAGCATCCGTATTCAACCGACCTAAGAAGTACCTACAACAACATTCTTGATCAGAAGGAGCTTAACATGAGGCAACGCCGTTGGCTAGAATTACTGAGTGACTACGACTGTGATATTCGTTTTTCTCCAGGGAAAGCAAACGTAGTGGCGCTGCGCTGAGCCGGTAATGAACGGATTGAGCCATGCGGGTTCGATGCATTGGTTATGACAATTGGTTTGGACCTTACCAAACGGGGATATTAGATGAAGCTTCAGATCGAAGCCAAGAAAACCAAGAGATATCCGTGAATGAAGAAGTTGGAGGTATGTACCGAAGGGATTTGTATACCCAAGGAAAGATTGATTGAAACAACGGACGATGGGACCCTATGGCTTACACAGCAGGAGTTGGGTACCTTTGCTATGGGAGACTTAATGATCGTGATTATGTACGAATCCACAAGTCGAAACTATTCCATCCATCCCGGTCTGAAAAGTTGTACCAAGATGTGAAGAAATTATTTTGGTGTCCGAACATTGGCTGACATCGCCACGTATGTTAAGCAAATGACCTTGGACATGGCATGGGTTAAAGACCGAACACCATATGGCCATCAGGATTGTAGTTCAACCATGAATTACCCCGAGTGGATTGTGGGATAATATAACAATGGATTTTATCACCAAACTTCCTAGGTCGTCACAAGGTTTCGACACCATCTGGGTGATTGTGGATCGACTTACAAAATCTGCTCACTTTTTACCAATACGGGAAAATGACCCCCTGTTTTGGATAAGCTGGCAATATTGTACTTAAACAGGATGTGGCAAGAACCAGGATTACCTGCCTCAATTATCTGTGATCGTGATGGGAGATTCACTTCAAATTTTTGGAGATCATTTCAAAAAGCTTTGGGTACGGATATTAGCATGAGCACTGCGTATCATCCAGAAACTGACGGCCAGAGCGGAGAGAACATTCAACTATCGAGACTTGTACGTGCTTGCGTGATTGATTTTGGCAAAGGCATGGGTTAAGCATTGCCATTGGCCGAGTTTTCATTATTACACAACAGTTATCATCGCTGGCAATAAAGGCGCCCCTTTATGACAGGTTACGGTATGGTCGAAAATTTTTTTTTTTTTTTTTTTTTGCGATCACCTGTATGCTGGGCCGAGGTTGGGAAGCCCAACTGATGGTCCTGGGAATTAATCCAGGAAAACAACAGAAAGTTCATCGCTGATCAAGCAAGGATGCAGCGGCACAGGATTGAAAAAAGTAGCTACGCCTATGATAGGAAGCGAAAGCCGATGGAGGGTTCGAAGTTGGAGACAGAGGTTATGATCAAGGTTCTCACCCTGCGAATAAGGATTCGTACAGTTTGGTAAGCGGGGCAAGCTGAACCCGAGGTACGTTTTTCTCTCGGCCTTTCAAAGTGTGGCAAAGTTGGAAAGGTTGCCTACAGGCTGGAACTTCCTAAGAGTTTAGCCGAGTTCACCATACTTTTCACATGTATCAAAATATGAAGAAATGTTACGCTGACGAACCATTAGTCATGCCGTTAGAAGGAATTCACGTTGACGATAAACTCCAGTTTGTGGAAGAGCCCGTTGAAATCATGGAACGGGAGATCAAACGATTGAAGCGAAGCCGGATACCATTGGTTAAGGTTCGCTGGAACTCTAGGAGAGGTCCTGAGTTCACCTGGGAACGTGAAGATTCGTTCAAACAGAAATACCCACAACTCTTCACAAACCGGGCTTCGTCATCCGCTACAGGGTCTTAAGCTTTGAGGACAAAGCTCTTTTAACGGGTGGAGACTGTAACATTTCTCAATTTCAGGTCATTTTACGACATCTATTATTCGTCACTATTTATTTTGGTCCGATACGCGTTTACTTTTAAATTAACTTTTAAGCTAAATCGCGTAGACTAGAAATAATCATTTAATGTAAACGGTCATCAAATAAATTAAGGTTTACGTCAACCAAGTAATATATAATTATTAAGAAGATAATTATTAACTTTGCGTGTTTTATTTTATTGGTCACGTAAAAGGGTTTACGTTTCGCGATAAAATACATTCGGACGCACCCCGGAAATACCTAGACTTACCTAGACTCAAACCAATACCCACTTTTAACCCGTAAACACAAAATTTGTATAATTATTGTGTTAACAAGTCACAAAGGCCGAATAAAATGGTTTATCACCATAAACAATTCGTCCCATGTGGTTTATTAGCTAACAAATCTTGTCATGATCCTTAAAAGTACTAGTACAACCTCTAGCTAATTAAGATTAGTACCTAATGTCTCCTCTAACCTATTACACATTGGGCAATAACCATTGAACCCTTTCCTTGCCTTTTCTAGCTGCGGTTAACCAAGAAACAAGTACACAAATCCTTAAGATTTCCTAATCTAGCTAAATTTTGTACATCCTTAGCTAATTAAAGCTTGTACTTGGTGGTTTATTAAGAAAACCATGTGTGATAAACTAAAACTCCTTAAAACTACTATGTTGGCTCGTTTTCTAGTCAAGAGATAACCAATGAGAGCTAACTAGCTTCATGCCTATAAATACACACTCACTAGTTTATTTGATACATTTCCTAAATACTTAAACACTCTCACAAAATAAATCAACTCCCTTTCTCCGTATTTTCATTCGCCTACCTTGTAACCAAATCCAAACACGACCCACATTTACTATAAGGACTCAAGGAAGCTTTTAAAGGTCGAGCATAAGGGCATAAAGAGGGAACACGAGCTAGGAACTAGGGTATATAAGCTTTGAAGCTTGGGTTATATACACGTTTGGGTGTATACGTTTGTGTGTACTTCACAATCCACTCAAGTGTATATGCATACGACATACTAACGGGAAAGCACACATGATAAACATAAAATGAAACATGGCAATGAGCAACAATGTAATTCTGTTTAAATAACTTCACGATGTAGAAAACGTAAAAGTGTCTAACGCGAACCATAACCATGGATAAATAAAAATGGACCACCGACATGGGTAATAAGCCTCGTTCGCAAATTTAAAATTGAAACTAGACGTAAAACTATGTTGTAATCACGACAAGAGGTGTGGAACATGGTAGTCTACGTTAAAGAACGATTGCATGTCGCGGGGTCCACGACAGAAAATGCTAGGACACTCTTTGTTTGTGGTGCTAGACAATTCGACGAGTCCATATATCACGCTAATAAAACCATGCGGGCCTCACTAGGACTTCGTAACCCACCTTTATGAGCCCACAAGGTCCAAAAGCCACGAATAAGCTAGACGGCTTATTTACGACTTAAGCTCACTTATAAAATATTTATGATTCCTAAGTTGAAGTTAGTGGACCTTCAAGGAGCGAGCTCGAACCACTAGAACCCCTATCGGGTTTCCATCGAGCTCAACACGAGCCCAACGCGAGCCCCATGTGAACCTGTAAGCCATAATAAGCCTAGACAGCTTATTCTTGTGCTTACCCGACTTAATAAGCTCAATATAGACATAAGAACCTAAATGGACCCTTTGTATTTCTTTGAAAACCAACTGAACCCTTAACGGGCCTCCTAGCCTATTTACGGGCCCTAAATGAGCAAATAGATCACAATAAGCTCGAGTAGCTTATTGGTGATCTTATGAGGGCTTAATCAGCTTAACGGACTTAAATGTACTTAATGGACCAAGCCCTAACCACTAAAACTTATTCGGGCTCACAACAGGCCCAATAGGCCCAACAATTTGCTTATTAGCTTATCAAATAAGCTAAATAAGCAAACTGACCTCAAAGGTGCTTATTAGACCTAAATGAGCTTAACGGACCCTAATGGACCCAACAAGACCTTTTAAAAACCTTACCGGGCCTCAACGAGCCAAAGACCGGCCCAACAGAAGTTCTTAATAGCTTATTGGCTTATTTGGAATAAGCTGAAAAGAAAACAGTTTGTTAGGCTTAATACAAGTTGGAAAAGCACTAGGAAAAGTCTAGAAACTCTAACCACCCTTATCGGGTTAAGTTATTGGGCCCATAAGCCCAATAAGCTCGAAATAAGCTCCAATAAGCTCCCCAAGCTTATTTGAAGCTTATCAGATCCTACTGACCTTATTGGACCCTTTTTGACTTAATAAAACCATCTCGGACCTTTAGAAACCTTATTGAACCTTAATGGGCCCGATAAGGCCCATTAAGCCATAATAAGCTCGTTAGAGCTTATACATAAGCTATACCGGCTTATATGGATTATTTTGACAAGATTTAACATAATGCCACTTGTTGACAATTATTCGGAGTTGGAAATGCGATTTTTACAAAGTCGGGGGACTAAAACCGTAAATGCCGAAACCTAAGGGATAGTTTTGGCACTTTCGAATTTTAATAGCTCCAGGGACTATTCTTGCGACATCCTGAAACATTAGGGACTAATTTAAAACCCTAAGGACCTAAGTTGTAAAGTCCCGAAAGTTAAAGGACTAGTTATGACATTTCCGAAACTAAAAGGTTTAAAATATAAAAGTATATATTTATAAACCTAAGGACTAAAAGGTAACAACTAAAAACCTACGGGTACGTTTGTGAAACAAAAGGGAATAAATAAAACACTTAACACGTCGGTCGAACATTAAAGATATTCGGACATCGAACGTGTTTAATAACAAGTTAATAAATAATGTATATTTATTAATGATGATTACACGTTTCTCGAGAACCATCGAAATTATAAAAACAATGATCTTGTGCATCACCGCACAAGTGATAACGGTATATATAAACTTAAAATGGAATTTAGTTTATACAATGAGTCGTTAGTTTAAATGTGTAAACTAAGACTTGACCGTACTTACTTAGGTACTTAACGGTGTGATCCACTGCTTACTTGGATATTTGTTATCATTCAGAGAACTACCGGCTAAGGTGAGTTCATAGCCCCATGCTTTACAATTATTTAAATGATTTACATCCTTGGGGTGATCAATTTTTATATAATGGATTTCATCCTTGGGGTGAAGAATATGCTTTTGTGTTTTACAAACTCTGACGCAAGTGTTACATTTATGCATGATTACGTGTTTGTAAGTTACATAACCCCTTTATGTCCATGATCATGAACTGCTTAATTTGCATAGATGTGTTTGGAATTAATTGTGCGGGTGAGATGTTATGGTGATAGATCTATTAGGGTATAGACGATCCCATTCGGTCGTGACTAGCAATCACTGGGATACGAATGCATCCATGTCGAATCTGGGATGTTGCAGGTGTAGCATCATTTCACGGACACTCTGTTGGGCAAATTTATATTTTGCATTTCATACATGTCTAGCTTCGAGTGTCATGAGCTTAGGGTAATGTAATTACCTTTTATGATGTTTGCATTTGTTGCTTATCATGCACTTGGGATAATCTTGCGTTGCATACCATCGATTTATACAAAATCCTTATTATTCACCCAACTTTTTTTGACGTTTTAAACATGTTTTTCAGGTCAATAAGGCACGAGGTGCGATGATACATTGGGAGTCAATAATTGAAGAGTCAACACTTAAGATTTGGGGTCTTATTACACTTTGGGGACAATTGTTATAAACCGAAATCTTTATCTATTTTGTTGAACCATTTAAAGCCATGAGCTTATGTAACAAACAAGTATTTTGTTAATCTAATGTATCTTTTTCAAACGACACGTTTAGTAGTCATTCTCTGATCTTGTGCTATTGACCCAATAATGTAACGCCTTCGGATGTTCAACATTCCGCTGCATACTCAGATTTAAGGGTGTTACATAAAAGGTACTGAAGATCCAACTGAGGAAGAAATAGCTACTCAAGCCACTCAAACATCCACTCAAACACCTACTTCTAAAATATTTGAAGATGATGAAACAATAGCTAAGGTTCTCCTCAACATGAGTAAAGCCAAAACAGTTTCTAGAGAAAAGGAGAAAGGTGTAGAGTTGAAGGATGTTGAAGAAACTGATAGACCTAAGCCTACTTCAACAAGATCACTTCTCACATTAAAGCCTCTTCCAAAAATTGATCCAAAAGACAAAGGGAAGAAGAAGATTGAAGAGGTGGATGAATCTGAAAGTGAGTCTGATGATATTCCTCAAGCTGAGAAGAAGTTTAAGCAGCTTGAAAGTGATGAAGAGTTGTCTAGGAAAATTCAAGAAGAGTGGGAAGCTGAAGAGGAGAGAAACATAATTGCTGAAGAAAATGCTGCAAATGAAGTGCTTATAAGAGATTTTGATGATATGAAAGCAAGGATTGAGGCGGGTAGACTTCTTGCTGAGAAACTTCAAGAACAAGAAAGAGAGAAATTTACAATAGAAGAAAGAGCTAAGTTCCTTCATGACACAATTGCTGCTCAAAGAAAATTCCTTGCTCAACAAAGATCAGAAGCTATAAGGAATAAACCACCAACCAATTATCAACTCAGAAATCAAATGATGACCTACTTGAAGCATGTGGGAAACTACAAACATTCTGAGTTGAAAATCAAGAAGTTTGAGGAAATACAAGCTTTGTATGAAAAGATTAAGAGGTCTGATGAAGATTTCATCTCTATTGGGTCTGCTGAAGATGAAAAGTTGATCAAGAGGATGAATGAGAAAGGAGTTGGTTTATCTAAAAGTGAAGTGATCAAGGAAGAAAGCAAAGAAGAAGTTCAGAAGGAAGATAAAGATGAAGAGAGTACTAGAAAAAGAAAACTTGGTACTAGGAAGAAGATGAAGTCAAGGAAAAGAAGATATATTCAAAATACTTCTGAAGATGATAGTGACAAAGAGAATGATGAACTGAGATTATATTTAACTGTAGCTCAAGATGAAGAAAAAGAAGTGGACTATGAAATTCTTGACAGAAAATATCCAATCAAAGAGTGGAAGACAGAGTGTCTTGGAGCTAAACCACAAACTGATCAAGCTGAACACCTTGAGGAGATTAATTTAAATGTGGTGATTAGGAGTAATGGACAGAAGAGATACTTTAGTACTTTGATGACAGTATTGTCCATATTTGATAGAGAAGATCTGAATGCTGTGTATCAACTGGTAATGGAAAAATACCATGATGAGATGCCTGAAGGTTTTGACAGAGTTCTTTGGGGAAATTTGATGGTAATGTTCAATCCAGATGATGAAAATGAGTTTTGGAATGCACAGCAAGATTGGAAGATTGTGAGTTGGAAGTTGCATGGTTCTTCAGGAATACATACTTTAGTGACTGACACAGGTTTAGTCATCCATATGCTGGTAGAGAAGAAGTATCCTCTGAGAAAGGAAGTACTGATGCAGATGCTGAAATTGAAGTTAGAGTCTGAAGAAGAGAACACTATGGCATTGGAGTTGATTAAATTTGTCAAGAAGATACTTGCAAAGTTAGAATCTGAAGAGTGAGATTGATGGGATTGAGAAGGGTTTGAGTGTTGGCTAACCACCACACAACAAATGGTAATCAGTTCACCATGCCTAACAGGCATAAGAACTGGCTAGTCCACAAGCAAACGGCTTGTGGTAAAGACTTCTCAAATCCGTTTATGGTTGACAGTTTACCAAAAACTGTATGGTAATTAACTCACCATGTTTTCGAAAAATGAAGAGTTAGCTATCCCAGAGCAAACGGCTACTGGTAAAGGAACATCAAATCCGTTGATGGCTGGTAGTTTGCCAAAAACTACAAAGCCAACTTAGTTGGATTGTTGCTGAAAAGATGTTGCTGAAAAGATGTTGCTGAAAAGACAAAGTTGCTGCTGAAGAAGGATAGAGTTCACAAGTTCAAGAAATGGTATGAGTGTTTAGATACATCCTCTATGTGATTAAAGAAGTTGAAGAAATATGAAGTTAAACAAGTTCAACATTTATGTTTAAGGGAGGATTGTTAGGATTTATGTTTTAGTAAGTTAGTACCGACAGTACAAATAGTTAGTACTGTTAGTTATAGTTAGTACCGACAATACAAAATGTAAGTACTGATCGATTAGTTAGTACCGTTAGTTACTAAATAGTTAGTACCGATTATGAAATATGTATGAAATATTCTAGGAAAAGATATGTGTTATCTGTTAGCGATTTGTAAGCTTGTGAGAGTTTATCCTTAGTCTATAAAAGGATATCTCTAAGCATAGTTAGATACGTTCTGAAGATATCTCATAGCAATATCATATCAAAAATAGTTAGTAATCTGTAAAGTGTTAAAAAGCAGATTAATAGAAGTTGTTATTTAGTTATACATTATTTTTCTTAGTACTTGTATTGAGATTCCGCATCAACATATAGTATTCATAATTAGTGTTTCTACATAGTCAGTTGTATTTATACAGTTTGGCTATCATCCATTATAGGCTGCAAAGATCTATTCATCTAGGGACTCACAAGTGGTATCAGAGCCTGTGAGAAACTCTGAATAAGAAAAGCAATCAAATCAAACTCTCATATTCCTAAACTAAACATGATGCCATCAACATTACAAGAAGAAATTCCACTAGCACCACCACCTCCACCATTGTAACATTCCGTATTCAAGGTCATTATTTACTCCGAGCTTTATTTCTATTTTCATTTTTAAGCGAGTTATTAAATTTTACGTTTACCCGATTTAGTAAGAATTTTCCGTTTTTAGCTTTGCGTGAGCCGTAATTAGAAATCTATTCCGTCTTCGCATCGTAAGTGATTTACTAATCTCATATTATTCCCCAATGAATATAATTTTCCCCATTTACATTTTCCGTTGTGATTCGCGTTTCCTAAAATCCTTGCTAAAACTCGCGTTTCTACCCTTAAACCTTACTTTTTTTTTTAACCTTAATCTACACTTTAATTAAACTTTCATAAACCAAAAATCAAAAAAAAATATATATATATTTTCCCATCCCAAGGCCCTATGGCCGGTTATGGCTTATCCCACACACAAACTCATTTCAATTTTCTATAAACCCAATTATTCCATCTCATATTTCCATACATGCACAAACCATTCCACTTCACAAGACTTTAAATTTTCTCTCATTCCTTCTTGTTCCCTTGGCTGCCGAATCCAAGATCATCACCATCATCATCTCACAAAATCATTCAACTCATTTTAGGCTTTATAACACCATCCTTTTGCATCTTGCAAAGTTTGGTGAGGTTTCATGAAGATTTGAAGGTGTTAGGAATAGTTTTCTTGGTGATTCTTGAAGCCATTTGATTGGGGTTTTATTGGGATAGTTCTTGGTGATATTTTAGGGCTAAGTAAGTGTTCATTTGCTGATTTTAAGGGTTGCATTGGTTTGGACCAGCCCTAGCAAGAAGAGAGTGTTTTTGTTTGTTGATTCTCTAGCTCAAATCCACCCTTAGTAAGATCTATTCTTTATTCTCAATTTTTATTTCGTTTTTGGACCATGCAAATGGATGTTAGATTCTGAAAATATTAAGTTTTTATGTTTACTAATGTGTCTAATCATTAGTTATGGCATTGTGTTAAATTTTTAAGAGAATAAAATGATGTTTGGATTGGATTATAATAGAGTTATGAAACTGTTTTTACAACAGTAGCAAAACAGATGGATTACGAAATATTTTTGGTAATAGGGTACCTGGTAAATTTAATAATGATGTTGGTATGTGTCTAAGGTATATGTGGTTAATTGGATAGAGCCGTATCTCCTCCGGATGAGCTAGATACGGCCAATTTACTAAAACTAGTCAATTTTTGCACTCAGTTGGGAAACGGGGTATAACCCCATATTTTTGCACTAACTTTCTGAAATAAAAAGTTGCTACCTGTGGAGGACACTTATAGCTACCATCTCCAAGTGGCCTCACGTTTATAGCATGTATAGATTTTGATTTATGGTCATTTTCGTGGAGTGGAAATATTCAGAAAATAAACTGTTTTGACATAGAAGGGTAAAATGGTAATTTCACACAGGATCATTGACCCCCTGGACAGTGAGGCCTGTATTTTTGAAAAGTAGACTCAAAATTCTTTCTGGAGGCGAAAACCTCATGTTTATATGAATTACGGATTTTGATTTATGATCCGACAAAGTTGGAAGATTTCAGAATTCTATAAATAAAAAGTTACTAGACGTAAAACCAAAACGGGTAAATTTGTGTGAGTTGACGGGTAAAGAGTAAAGTAAAAACATGGTATGAATGACATATTCATACAGATTGGGACACTTGAATTTAGGTAAAATTGGTCAATAAAAACTTGAATGCAATGCCATGCTAGATCGGACATAAGTAAAACTTTTATAAAGTCATCATTTGATTTCATCTTCTTTCGCGTAAGTATTAGATTGTTTTTCTAAGTCGCGCCTTTTATTTTAGGTCGCTCTTAGGAGTATTTGTCTTACTTCAGCTCTTATATTACTTGATATTACCGTTCGCTCAAGGTGAGTTCATAGCCTCGCCTTTCAACTTTTAACTGTATTTATAAAACCCCGCGAGGGAGATACATGCTTGTTTTATAAACTGAGCACAAGAACTTTATGGTATGCTGGACCCGAATATGATATAAATTGCATGAGTAGCTATTGCCAAAAGACCTCACATCATGAACTGTTAATTGCCTATAATGGGTAAGCGCTAGTACAAGTAAATAGATCTATTGGGTTTGACAGCCCTGTCCGGGGGTATGAATCGAATCCTTTCGAGCACCCAGTCAACGGACAATTTGTATTTAGAATTTAGGTATAAGGCAATAATACCTAGTTATGGGGCAACGTGATTTACATACAAGATATGTGTTAACGTCAAGGCTTCGGTGTCATGAGCTTATTGCAATAGAAACTTGATTAATGGCTTGTCCGTACAACAAGTCACACGATGAACAAAAACTTGTGTTCTCTTTTATCTCTTACAAACTCTATGGATTCACTCAACATTATTGTTGACTTTTTAAGCATGTTTATCTCAGGTAATCAAGGGTGAAGGATGTTGTGTACGAGGAGTCTGCGCTAAAAGTTTTTAAGAACTTGTATTTTGTTCCATTTTATAAAACTAATTATCCATGTTTTGGAAAACTTATGTTATGAATTTGGTAACGTTTCTGTGGGACGTATGTTTAATTACTCTGAAACTTCTTTAAATGGAACAATGTTTTTAAACGCCTCTTTTCGAGTCGTTTTCCATATCCTTATGCAATTGTACTATGAATTAACACCCAATGTTGTATATTCCGCTGCGTGAAATTTGGGGGTGTTAAACTAAACATCATCTTCTCCAAAGGAATTAGTGTAAATCATGTTTTTGGTCTTGAAAACCCTAGAACTTGATCTAGGTTCCTCAAAATCAAAAGTGGGTGAAACCCTAAATTGTTTGAGGGATTTTGTTCGTCTAGGGATGCTAAAGACTCACTTAGAACAGTTTTGAATTTGGTTAACGTATGATTGTGTTTTATTTAATTCTTGTTTGTGAAAATGTGGAAAAATGGGTAGAAATAGTAAATGTTGTTAGGTTTGTTGTTAGAAAGTGTTAGGTCCTATCCTTGTATGCATTTAATCCTTAAAATCCCACGTTTTAACATAAATAAAACTTATGTATGAGCTTTATGTGATTTCCTGTTCTTTTTGAGCTTTATGGCAATATTTAGTGGTTAAATCTTGTTGAAAATGATTCATTTGTTGTTGTGTGATGCTAAGATATTGTATAAATGAGTTATGATGCCTAAAAATACTAAGTTATAAAGTTGAAAATCCAAAGGCGAATTAACAAAGTATGAAGGAGGCGAATTAGTTCACCCCTTTAGGAGGCAAATTAGTTTACCCATTTAGGAGGCGAATTAGTTCACTCCTTTAGGAGGCAAATTAGTTTACTCCTTTAAGAGGCGAATTAGTCATTTCCCTGAAGGAGGCGAATTAGTCATATCCCTTAAGGAGGTGAATTAGTCATTTCCTTTAGGAGGAGAATTAGTTATCTTTCTTTAGGAGGCAAATTAGTCTTATCTCTTAAGGAGACAAATTAGTCATATCCCTTTAGGAGGCGAATTAGTCTTTCTTCTTAAGGAGGCGAATTAATATACTCCTTTATGAGGCGATTTAAAACATAATTTAGGAGGCAAATTAAAATTGGTTAATTTTGCAATCTAGACAACGTTTGATAAATACCTGACTGTCATTAAAACTGTATGCCATATAGTGTCATATATAAACTTGGTTATATATAAACTGTATTGGCAAACTCTTAGCTGAATCATAACTTCCAAAGCTCAACAAATTGAACTGGACAATGCCCTTGTTGCTCTTGAGAACCGTCGTATCATTGGCAAATGCAACATGAGGATCAATCCAGGAATGAAGCCAAAGGAACCTACTTATCAAGTAGCATTGGATGCACTTGCTCTTACTACATGCTATCCCGCATTTCTTATCACTGCTGAAGTTCCAGTCATCTATATGCATCAATTCTAGGCTACCATCACCAAACACAAAACATCATACCAATTCAAGAACGATGACAAGAAGTTTTCTGTGAATGTCAAAGTGTTCAGAGATATTCTCAACATATGTCTAAGGATTTTGGGTCAAGAATTCGATGAACCTCCATCTGAAGAGGAAGCACTATCATTCATCCCAGAACTTGGTCATTCTAGAGAGATCAAGTACATTATTGATGTGATTATTGATCATCTGCATCAACCATGGAGAACCTTTGCATCAATCATCAACAAATGTCTCTGTAGAAAGGTATCTGGTCTTGATAAGATTCGACTTTCAAGAGTTCAAATCCTATGGGGAATGTACTATAAGAAGAATCTCGACTTTGTTGCTTTAATCTGAGAGGACTTGACTTACCAGATTGATAACATAGATTCTAAGAAACAAGACAAGATATTATATCCTAGATTCACAAAGAAAATCATTTATCACTTCCTCGAAAAAGATAAGTCCAATTCAATGAGAAACATAATGTTTATGCACACTGCTCGTGATGATAGCTTACTGGGTACCATGAGATTCGTCTCCAGACATGTAGACACTCAAGTATATGGTGCAATCCTTCCTGAAGCAATGACGAATCGAGCCCTGCTAGACTCTGTTGCTTACATGACTTATTATGCAATTACTTTAGGAGCTGAACCTCTAAAGTCAAGGAAAAGGCAAAAGAAATCGGATTTAGCCATTGGATCTGAGGAATCTCCTTCCAAGAAGAAGTCTACTAAAGCTAAGAAAGTTGCTGCTACCAAACCAAAATAGACTAAGAAGAAGGCACCGGTTAAGGCTGACAGAGGCAAGGGTTTGAATGTTCTCTCAGAAGTAGCACTTTCTGAAGTTGCTCAGCTCAAGGAGGTTGCCAAATGAAGCAAGAAATATTTCCACATTTCTCATGCAAGTGGCTCATGTGATGCAACTGATTTTGAATTAAGGGTTCCTGATGAGCAACATCGCAAGACTTCAAGTACATATGAAGGAACTGGTACTAAACTAGGGGGTTCCTGATGTACCAAAATATGATTATGAAAGTAAGAAAGAGTCTTAGGGTGATAGTGGAGAAGAAGATGATGATGATGAAAATAACACTGAAGATGACAAGGGTAATGATGCTAGTGATGGTAATGATGATGATGATGGTAATGATGGCAATGGTGATGATGATGATGATGATGCTAATGATGATGATGTCCAAGAAGATGATGGCACAAATGACAATGACAAAGAGACTGACAATGATAGAACTGAGTCAAACATAATCAAGATTCCTGTTCTCAATCGGTCTAGCGCTGAATACTATGAAGAAGAAGAAGATATGATTGATGATGAAGAAATGATGGATGAAGAAAAAGATGACGAGGTCACTAAGAAGATGTATAATGATGTAAACATAAATTTGGGAAATAAAGATGCTGACATGACCGATGTTGATTAAGGTGGTGCAGACCAACAAAATGTTTTTCAAGAGTCAGGGTTTGAGCAAGTAGAGGAAGATGTTCATGTGACACTTACATTAGTTTCTGTCTCCTACAACTTTATAAGCAAGCTCCTAAATCTTGAGAATCCTTCTCTAGCTGATAATGAAATTGCTTCTTTGATGGACACCACAGTTCGTCATAAAGAGCCAAGGTGTCAGACATCGTCTCTTTACACTGTTTCAATAACGGCAGTTCCTAAAATTACATCCGTTCCACCACCTCCTTTCTTCAATCCTCTTCCATAACAAGCAACACCAACTCCGACACCAACAACTTCTGAAGCTACAACCTCATTTCTTTCACTTTTAGATTTCTCATATGTATTCAAGTTCAACAACAGAGTCATCAACTTGGAAAAAGATCCGTCAGAGATAAAGCAAGTTGACCAGTATTCTCAAGCTCTCTCCTTCATTCCTGCTATAGTAGATCGTTACATTGACAACACACTTGGAGAAGCTATCCATAAGGCCATTCTGGCACATAATTTGGACTATAGAGAAGAAGCTCAAGCTGAGAATAGGGATTACATAGAACTCATTGACACATCAATAAGAGTTATTCTTAAAGAAGAAATCAACACTCAACCTCCTTAGATTCTCCCTTAAGCAGTCTCAGACTTTGCAACTTCTATGATAGAGAAAAATGTCACAGAATCATTAGAAGCTACAGTCTTGGCAAGGTCTTCCTCTTAACCAAAGTCAACGTATAAGGCGGCCACATCACTCTCTAAGTTTGAGCTTACAAACATAATTATAGACAAGATGGAGAAGAACAAATCATATGATAAAGCTGACTATAAAAGGGAGATTTATGATGCACTGGTCAAATCTTATCAAACTTGCAAAGATCTATTTGATACATATGGTGAAGTCTTTACGTTGAAGAGGAGTCTAGATGACATAGAAAAAGATCAAGATCCCTCAGCTGGATCAGACTGAGGGACAAAAAAAAGGAAGTCAAGCAAGGAAGCCGAGTCATACAGAAATTCAAGGTCAAAGGAAAATAAGTCTTCAAGCACCTCTAAAGACGCCTCCTACTCTTAACATAAGCCTTCTGGAAAGTTTGCCCATGTAGAGGAACCAAGTCATACAGTTGATGACTCGGGAGTACAACAGAATCAAGAGTTCAACATAGGGAACAATGATGAACAACTCGCTGACAAGGAGGTTTCCAAGACTGACTGGTTCAAGAAACCTGAGCGACCTCTAACTCTTGATCCTGATTGGAATAAGAGAAAACATTTTGACTTCCGACCTCCTCAGACCTGGATTAGTCAAGTTGCTCGTGCTGAAGAACCTCATACTTCATTCAATGAGCTCATGGATACTTCATTCGACTTCTCTGCATTTGTCCTGAATCAGCTCAACATTAAAGATCTAACTTAAGAAATTATGGTCGGACCAGCATTCAAGCTACTCAAAGGCACCTGCAAGAGTCTTACAGAATTAGAAATATCATCTTGAAGAATGTTCCAAGGCTACCACTGAACGACTTGACTGGCATAACCCTAAAGGCAAACCGTATCTGTTCGATCTCAGTAAGCCTCTTTCATTGATTCCATATCATCCAGGCCATCAAGTTATCCCTCAGGATTACTTTATCAACAATGACCTGGATTATCTGAAAGGAGGAGATTTAAGCAGACAATACTCAACTTTTGTTACAAAGACAAAGGCTGCTACTTATGAGATCAAATGGATAGAAGACTTGGTTCATAATTTGTGGAGTCATATGAAAGTGATATATGATAAGCATGCTTACTTGGGCACTTCATAATGGGGTCCTAAACGTCAACGATTCTACGGGTTTGCAAGCAATATGACTTCTTCTAAAGATGTCTACTCCATAAAACGAATAATTATAGTTACCAGACTTACGATTATGAAGAAGTATGACTATGGTCACCTAGAAGAGATTGAAGTTTGCAAAGAGGATTAGCAGCTATACAAGTTTAGAGAAGGCGATTTCCTACGACTTCGCTACAAGACATAGAAGACATGTTACTTCTACTTGTTTAACAGAAGCTGACCAATCTCACAATAGATGAACGGTATGACTTGAAGGTAGCATTACGTATGTTCACCAGTGGGATTGTCATTCAAAGGCGGGTGGAAGATCTTCAATTAGGTGTCAAAAGTTACCAGAAGAAGCTCAACCTTACCAAACCAGACACATTCAAGTTAAATTTCAGGAACAAAACCACATACATAGCATATTCAGACCCTAAAGGAGTGACATACAAGGACCAAAACAATAGAAACAGATTGATGTGCGCTAATGAACTCCATAAATTCAGTGATGGCACGCTCAATGATGTTCAGACTGCTCTTCATGATATTGCTTTGGGAATAAGGATGGAATATCTACCAAAGAGGAAATGGAGTGGATTAGACAAACGAAGGGCTCAGGTTATTGTTCAGGATATCAACAAGCAGCTTTATGAGAGGAGGTTGATACGGAATTTAGAGAAGTTTGTTAGTGGAAGAAAATACAGGAATGACCTCAGGCTACTGGAACGGACAATATGATTTTGTCATATTTTATCCTATCTTATTTCAGGTCCATCTCTCGTATATCATAATTCTTGTGAATATGTGAATAAATAGTGTTGACTAATATTAGGCTAATATCCTGTTTAAGTACGATTTTTTAAAGAATTTCTTAGTAAATTCAAAAAAATTCAAATTAACGTACTCAAACGCCATATTATTCCCTCATAATTTGAGGGGGAGCATTAAAATGTTCCTATAATCGGCTTGTTAATAATT
>BQNB010003556.1:53758-114038 GCA_026074375.1 Tanacetum coccineum
ACCAGTATTAACTGGTTCACTACCAGAATTAACTAAAAGAGTGCTGGTAGATTTGTTTTCAGGTACTGTCCCTAAATGATTTTGAGCGATTTCTTCCAACTTTCTTCTAAAAGCTAGAATCTTAGGATTATCTTCTGAAGTGCCAGTAGAAGAAGCCTCCTTCTCTTGTTGAGGTTATGTCAAAATCTCCTCTTTCTTTGAATTTGTAGAAGACTTCATTGTCTCAACTTTTTATGCAGTATTCTTTACAGCTGAAGGCACAACAATAAGCTCTGCATCCTCATCTTTTTTCTCAGAAGCATTAGCATTTGGAGTTTGTAAAGTACCTGCACTATGGGTTACTTCTGAAGTACCTACATGTAGGTTAGCTTGATTCTCCAAAGATACAGGAATATAATTCATAGAATCAGTAAGATAGTCAATATCAAACATCCATCTATACCCTACTCCGTTGACATTAGGTTTATCTTCAAGAAAATTGACATGCAGATTTACTTCTACTCTTTTGGTTACTAAATTATAAACCCTATATGCTTTGATATTTAGTGAGTAACCAACTAAGAAACCCTTATCAGATTTTCCATCAAACTTGCCAAGCACACTAAGAGTATCTAAAATTGTAACATGACACCCAAAAGGTCTTATGTAGCTAATAATTGGTTTGTGGCCAAACAAAAGCTCATAAGGAGTTTTGTTTTGAGGTTTAGTCACTCTTACCCTATTAAAAATATAGCAAGCAGTACTAACTGCTTCTGCCCAAAAAGTAGTTGGTAAGAGTGAGTCTGCTAGCATAGTTCTAGCAGCCTCAATTAGGGTCCTGTTCATTCTTTCAGCAACTCCATTCTGTTGTGGAGTTCTGGCATTGCTATACTCTTGTTTTATTCCCTTGTTTCCACAAAATTCAAGCATATCTCTATTCTTAAATTCAGTGCCATTATCTGATCTAATGATTTTAACCCTATGACTAAGCTGGTTTTCAATCTGCCTAATGAAGTTCTGAAGAATGCCACTAGTTTCATCCTTAGTGGCCAAAAAGAATACCCAACTAAATCTGGAACAATCATCTATAATTACAAGGCAATAACTTGCATGATTAATGATTTTTATAGAAGTAGGTCCAAAAAGATCCATATGCAAGGTGTGTAATGGCTTAGTGATTAATCTTTCTAATTTGGCCTTGTAGGAGGCCCTGTGTTGTTTACCTTTATGGCAGGCAACACATGTATGGTCATTTTTGAAAACCTTGGAAGGTAGACCTCTTACAAGGTTTCCCTTCACAAGTTTGTTTAGGTTTTTAAAATTGATATGACCTAACCTTCTGTGCCACAATTTAGATTCATCAGATGTGGCTTTAGCAATCAAACAGGCAAAACCTTTTCCAGGAGTAGGTGTCTTCATATCAAAACTATACATATTGTGATGTCTAGGAACCTTTAGAAGTATCTGATTTTCATCAGGCATCTTAAAGTCAGAAGACACAACAAGACATTCAGTTTCAGTAAAAACAACCTTGTGCTGCTTATCACATATTTGTGATATTGAGAAAAGGTTAAAATGCCCTAATTCTTTTACAAAAGACACACTATCAAAATCTAAATTACCAACTCTTATTTTTACTTTACCAGATATGTAGCCTTTACTTCCTCCAAAGGTAACAGTCCCCCCATTGAATTCTTCAAAATCCTCCAGTTGATCTTTGTTACCTGTCATGTGCCCTGAGCATCCACTATCAAGTATACCTCTATCTACCATGTTCTTCAGTGGATGATCATGCGCATGAAAAAGAGAAATTAATTTCTCTTAGGAACCCAGGTCTTTACAGGCTTGGGTCTACCTTGTGGACCTTTAGCATTCACAATTCTAATAAAAGTTGGTCCACTATCACAACTGGAGTTTGGTTTAGAGTTCCTCCAATTGTAACCTGTTGAGGTCTTAACAGCAGATCCCCAATTTCCCTTTATAGCATGAGAATGAGACATTTGTGTTGTAGTTTTTGCAAAGGGTCTTCTTACAGATGAATGTGATTTAGAAAAATGCCTTCTTTGATTAAATTGATTCACCTGTGGTCTTTTAGGACTAAAACTGTTTGATGTCCTGGTAGGTACTGGCTGTCTAGATCTAACAGTATTAACATTAGTATTAACAGTATTAACTCTAGGCCTAACAGAATTAATATTTGTCCTACCAGTATTAATATTAGTCCTAACAGAATTAATGTTTGGCCTACCAGTATTAAGTTGTACTGGTCTAGGAACAAATTGATTAGCATGATTAATCCTGTTGGTATTAGTCCATACTGGTTTTGCCATCATGTTACCAGTATTACAAACCCTTTGTTTCTTAACCTCAGCCTCTTTTGCCATTTTCTTTTCATAATAGTCACAATCTTTAATCAAATGACTTAGACTACCACAAACAAAACATTTCTTCTTTGTGAAAGAGTAACCTTCCCCTAGTTCTCTTTCCATCATAGCATTCCAATTCTTCCTATTAACTTTAGGTGTTGCTTGATCTTTGATTGGTTGCCTAGGAGTTTTTATGTGTGAAACACAACTAGGTTCAACCTCTTTTGATTTTGAAGCAGATACACCTTTTTCCTTTGTTGTTATAGGTGTATACACATACGCTTCTGGAGGTACTCTTGAAATCTCATATTCAGGATCAATAGAATGTTTAGAGGAAGTTCCAATAGATCCTGCACTGTCATTAGATTGACAGGTAGAATATTCATTGGATCTATCATCTGATACACTGGGTTTAGGCTCTTGAGGTCCCTTTTTACCATAAACATACAAAGACTCATCAATTTCTTCTTGTGGTTTAGGAGTATAATCTCCACTTAAGGGATGTGGAACACCTTTAAAATCATTAGTTTTTATAAATCTACTGTACAAAGGTTTTCCAACTGAGTCCTCTTCTGAACAATTAAAAACAGAAAAATTCATTTCTTCCTCATAACTTAGAACCTCATTGTTTGATTGTATTTCATACACCCTAACCAACTTTACTATTTGAACTAATGCCAGAATTAATTAATCTCCAAAGATTCTTAAAGGAATCTTTCCAAGAATCTAATGATTCTACAATTGTTCCATTTCTTTTACAGCTTTCATTCAATTACCCTATATTTTTTAAGCTTTTCATCTTTCCAATATTTCATTTGCCTGAAATGTAAGCTTTTCATTTAGAGAAAGTTGTTGTTTTTGAAAAGTAACAAGTTGAGCTTCTAGTTTCTTAACAGCTTGACTATAGGCAAGTAATTGTACTTCTTGATCACCTAACTGATTCATTTGTTCATCACACAGTGTTTTAAGCTCATTATATGAATTAATGCAAGTTTTAGAACATAATGATACCTCACTACTGGAACTGATAGCCATGAGTGCATGATTTGTCTCTTCATCTTCAGTATGTTCTCCCCAATTGACAATACCATCATCCATTGTCAGCAAGCCCATCTGATTCTTCTCTTGCTTTCCAGCTTCTTGGTGTTGATAAAATGAGTCTCTCCTCTTCTTTCCATCATGTGTCCCCTTTGCTGTACATTCCCTAGCAAAGTGACTAGTGTTGTGACAATTGAAGCATTCAAGCTTCTTTTTGTCAAAACCAACAGGTGTTTTTCCATCCACACGAACTCTCCTTCCTGTTTTCTTATAGAACTTCTTCATTCGAATAGCAATCATTGCTATCTGCCAGTTTATGTCCATCTCTTCAATGTCCAAGTCATCAATTTGTTCCAGGTCTTCATGAAGCAAGTCCCAGTCTTCTGATTGTTTGGCAAAGAGGGAATAAATAACTTCATCAGCAAAACCAGCAAGAACTTCTTTTTCAGGAATATTGGTTGAAGAAGTAGAAGGAGTGCAAGTACTGTAGGCACCAGTAAAACCAAGACTTAACCTTATTAGTGCAGCTTTTGCTTTGTGAAACAAAGTTACCATTTTAGCACTTGAAGATGTTTTTTAATGGCACCTTGTATTTCTGCTCAAAAACCCGTAAGGTTGATTGTAACAAATCACAATAGATAAAGTATCAACAACTGTTTAGTTCTCCATAGTCATTGCCAGATGGACCATGCTGGGGCAAAAACCTGAGAAACTTATGATTGCCTCCTTAGTGATACTTCACACATGAGCTTCCAACTGAGAAAGTAATTGTTGGAATCTGTCCATACCCTTTATCTAACCCTGTCTGAACTGTGATATTGTTAAATTGCATCAAACTAATGTTTGTAAACAGCCTCTGCATTTTCTTTGAATTTTGCATTACCACCAAACCCTAGGTCCCTGAATGGCTTCCCAAATTCTTTTCCATCATCCATTCCATGAAAATCTTTCTCATATGTTCCTTGGGAATTGCTATCAACAAGATATTCTTAGCCTTCCTTTCCTTTTCAACAGCTTAAATTTCTGCAGCAGTTACTGGTGAAAGTATTCGAATAACACATCTTTTTTTCCCATGTTGAAATACTCTTCGTATGGAGATTCCATTCTGAATTACCTTCCAAACATTAATATCAATGTACTCAGTGGTAAAGCTCCATCCTCCATAGACCCATAATTATCTCATACTCCTCCTTCTTCAGAATTGGGAGTTTGATATTTGAGATAGCAGTTGTTTGAGGAATCACCTGTTGTTGTTGTTTAGGTGCAGCACCAGTGTCTGATGCATCTTCATGGTTTGATGCTTTCAACATCTACCAGAGGTGTGAGAACACATCATTAGGCAGGTTGAGACAATTGTAAAGAAGTGTAGGAGAGTGTTTGTTTGTGGTTCTAGTGATTCTTCTTACTCAGAGTCCCTCTATTAGCTCTGATACCACTTGTAGGTCCTCTGTTTAGATCTATATAGCCTTTGTAAGACAATAGCTATCTTGAATAAATCCAAATCAACTATGTGAGAGACACTGACTATAAATATCAAGTAATAATGCAGAATCTTAACAAAGGTATTAAGAAGAATATAATACTAACTTTGCTATTGATTTCTATTAAGCTTCAATGCTTCTATTTGTTATATCAAAAACTCTATGTTGTAGGGTTCCTTTTATACACCCAGGAAACCCTAGAAGGCTTTACAAAACGTGTGAAAGGATAATGCATATCCTTTCCTAAGATACTCCTAAGATATCTCTAAGATAACTATTATCACTATTATGTTACATAAAAAGACTTAACTAAACACGACCAGTACTAACTATAGTACTGCCAGACTTAACTTACTAACTTTAGTACTGCCAGACTTAACATAGTACTGCCAGACTTAACTTAGTACTGCCAGAACTAACTAATACTACCAGACTTAACTATTATACTACAAGTATTAAGTCTTTTACATTATATTTCCCAACAATGTTGCTTACGTTTCTGCTAGGCCGTATGAGGATCGGCACCATATAAACTTGTCACAGTTGATTGCTTTCGTCAGATAATCAGCCACGTTATCATCAGTATGATTTTCTGCATATCCCACATTTCCTTCTTCCACTATCTCACAGAACGAAGTGATACTGAACTCGATATGCTTGTCTTTGTATTGGAATGTTGGATTCCTTGTCAAGATACAAGGCATCTCTGGTTGTCATAAAAGAGAGTAAATTTTCGTCATTGTTTGTAGCCCCAGTCTTCCAACAACATCTTCAACCATACTGCTTCTTTGCTGGCTTGAGCAGCTGCAACATATTCTGCTTCCGTTGTTGACATAGCCACAACTGACTGCAGTTTTGAAACCCAGCTTACTGTTCCACCAGAAAGTGTAAACACATACCCGGTGGTTGATTTACTTCCGTCAAGATCACCTGCGTAATCAGAATCAACATATCCCTTGACAATTAAATCTGAATCCCTAAAACATAATGCAACATCTGAGGTTCCTTTGACATATCTAAGGATCCTCTTCACAGCTTCCCAATGCCCTCTACCAGGTTCCGCCATGTACCGACTCACTACTCCCACTGCATGTGCAATGTCTGGTCTTGTACAAATCATCGCGAACATTAAACTTCCCACTGCTGATGCATACGGTACTCGAGACATCTCCATCCTCTCTTTTTCATTGCTAGGACTCATCTTGGAGGATAACTTGACATCAGTAGGAAACGGGGTTGATATCGGCTTACAATCTTGCATATTGAACCTTTGCAAGATTTTCTTTTCACATAACTTTTTTGTAAAAGCCAAATTTTCCTACTAACTCTATCTCGGTGAATTTGCATCCCCAGAATCTTATTTGCGGGTCCAAGGTCTTTCATCTCGAATTCCCTAGCCAGTTGAGCCTTTAATTTATTGATGCGATCTTTGTTGGGGCCTGCTACCAAAAATGTCGTCAACATATAACAGCAAAATGATAAAATCATTATTTCCAAACCTCTTGAAATATACACAAGGGTCTGCATGTAGTCTGTTATATTCAAGGGTCCTGATGAAAGAATCAAATCTCTTGTACCAACACCTCAGCGCCTGCTTTAAACCGTACAGAGATTTGTTTAACCTACAAACCAAGTTCTCTTTTCCCTTTTGTTTAAAACCTTCTGGTTGGAGCATGTAAATTTCTTCTTCAAGATTTCCATGAAGAAATGCGGTTTTCACATCTAGCTGCTCTAGATGTAAATCATATGTAGCACACAATGCCAGAACCACTCGAATTGTTGTCATTCAAACCACAGGAGAAAAAATTTCGTTGAAGTCGATTCCTTCCTTCTGAGCATATCCTTTAACCACCAGTCTTGCACGATACCTCTCCACCTGATCATCACCGTTTCTCTTGATCTTATACACCTATTTGTTTCCAATGGGTTTTCTACCTCCTGGTAGTGGCACCAATTCCCATGTTTTGTTCTTATGAAGAGCTTCAAGTTCTTCTTGCATAGCTTCCTTCCAGAACGACGCATCTGGATTATTCAGTGCTTCTTGAAGATTTGACGGCTCTCCCTCCTCTGTAAGAAGACAATATGCAACGTTGCTCTCCATAACATAATCTGATTGCCACACTGGACATTTTCTTTCACGATTACTAGTACGAGTCGTTGGAGCTTGAGACTCGGTCGTCTCATTCACCTCGTGTTGTGGTACGGCTTCAAAAGAATCATTCGACTGAAATTCATTTTCCATTTGTATTGATGTAGTTTCCTTTGTAGTGCTATCACCTTCTTCATTTTCTTGAATTTTATCTTCCATAAAGACAACATCTCTGCTGACAACAACTTTGTGGGCAGTGAGGTCCCACAAGCGATACCCCTTTACCCCGTCAGCATACCCCAAGAACAAACATTTTCTGGATTTTGGATCCAGTTTTGTAGTTTCTTGGGAATTGTACATCACATACACAGGACTTCCAAATATATGAAGGTCTGAATAGTTTACCGGCTTTCCCGTCCACATCTCCATCGGTGTCTTCAACTCAACTGCAGTTAAAGGTGAATGATTATTATCATATAACACGCGTATTAACTCTGCTTCCTCCGCCCAGAATGATTTTCTCCAAGCTTTGCAGTTGCCAACCATTGGCGCATAGCTCTTTCTAACAAGGTCTGTCATAATTCCGCATCTGCCACTCCATTCTGTTAAGGAGTGTATGCTGTTGTGAACTGCCTTTTGATTCCTTCTTGCCTGCAAAAAGTATCAAATTCATCACCAGTGTATTCACCTCAACATTATCCGTCCTCAAACACTTGATCTTCTTTCCAGAATCAAGTTCAAAAGCAACCCTCGCTTAGTAACTTTGCAAACCTTCAAACACAACAGACGATCTTCTTGAAATGGGTACACCCAACATCTCCTGGAATAGTCATCAATGAAGGATACAAAGTATTTTGCTCCTCCCAGGGATAAAACCGGTGCTTGCCATACATCAGAGTGAACTAATTCTAGAACATAGACACTTTTAGAATTTGATGTCTTGAACTTCAGGCGATGTTGCTTGCTGATAACACAGTGTTCACAGAAAGTAAAAAAAACCTTTTGTGAGGCCAGGAAGTAGCTTTCTTTCAACAAGAATCTTTATTCCTTGTTCAGACATATGTCCAAGCTTCTGATGCCATGTTATTGCAACTCTATGACTTGGACTATGTGAAGCAACCGATGCTTCCGCCTCCCCCATTATCTCTCATTTTCAGCGGTATAGAAGTTTTGGCAGCCACTTTTCTCTTTGTTCATAATACAAACAGCGCGCCTTTTAATAATTTTTCATGATCTTGTTTTGTATTCCACTACAACCAAGATCATTCCAATTGCCCTGAGATAATAAGTCTTTTTCAAGCCTCCACGTGTACGCACGATCCCGAATAGTACAACGTACCATCAAGCATCTTCCCCATGAATACTTCTATCCAATTCCAATGATCGTTAGTCATGACATTATCGCAACTGTACACAGATCCCGCCTCCAAAGGTTGTTTATATTGATGAATACCATACTTTCTTGCGGTCATATATGAAGTGAGCTCCCGTATCAACAACCATGATCATCTGCAAATCTCTTCCCTGCTTTCATTTGCAACCGCTGCTTCACAACACAGAGCATTACCATCTTCTGAAGTGCTAGCGACATTTTCCCTGAGGATATGAGGTATTCAACCTCGACCACTCTTTCCTAAAGTACCCCTGCTTGCCACATTTAAAGCATATAAAATTCTTCTTCTTTCCCTGTTTTAGATTTACCATGATTGTGACTTCCACTGGAGCCAGGTTCTATTGACCTCCCTCTCGTCACCACCAAAGCCTCCACCTGTCTTGAACTAGTTTGCCTGTCCTCCCTGTTGTTGCGCCTATTATTCTTCCAGAATGGCGACGGCAACATCATCAAAGACTAAATAGTCCAAATGAACATTACTGGTTAAGTTGATGATAACTTGTCATAAATGATCAGGTAAACTTTGAAGCAGAATTTCCAGCACGTTCGTAATCTATTTTTACAACTCAAAGAAGTGAGCTGAGAAAATAGAGTATTCAGGTTATTAACGTGCTCAGTCACCGAAGTAGATTCCGTCATACGAAAAGCATAAAGTTTCCTCTTAAGAAATTTTTTATTGTGGAGCGATCTTGCCTCGTACAATCGAGCAAGATGATCCCAAATCTCCTTTGCACTCTTCTTCTCCTCTATACTTGACAAAACTCCATCTGTTAATGCCAAATGAAGATTTGCAACAGCATTTCTGTCCATCTCGTCCCATTTACTGTCATCCGTGACCTAGCTGGCTTTCACCAATGGCCGCTAAACATTTATCCTTTCTAAGGATAGCCTTCATCTTTAATTTCCATAATGAGAAATTATTCCCATTGAATTTTTCGATTTCAAATTTCATTCCTCGCCTATTTGCTACAATCACAATCTACTTTTTGACAAAACTATTATTTGCTATATAGTAACAAACACTTTTTGAGTGAGGTACAGAATTTATTATCTTTTTGATGTGGAGGGTCCACTTATTAGTGGCAACCACAGAGCATACGATAAATAATTATATACACACCCAACCTTAGCTCTGATACCACTTGTTGAGAAAAGTCACACCGGACTGAAGCAAAACCACAACTATAATATGAAATGCAATAAAAGATGACACACGAATTTAACGTGGAAAACCCCAATAGGGTAAAAACCATAGGCCAGGAAAGATACGTTTCCATTATGATGAAAATTAATGAGTTACACCTGTCTCTATTACAAAGGAACTAGGAAATACTACAAACTCTCTAATAAACTTAAATATTTAAGAGAATACACTATGTGTTTTCTGTTTGAAATGGGATGAAGAGAAATGCAAGTACCATTGCCTTTTATAGGCCAAGTTCCATGTACTTGACATCACCCATGACAACATTATGCATCAACTTGCAATCCAACTTGGTTTGAGATAAGATTCTCATGCCAAGATACAATGTATCTTATTTCTTTCAACAGACGTCTCCTAGTTCCGCGGTTTGACTACTCATCATGCTCCATTCTTGATCACATTACCTCTTTCTTAGTCTACGTTCCAACCTGACGTCCACGAGAAGGTGTAATGTGGCGCGATTGCTAGAATTATACATTAGTAACAACAACTCGCTAAAGAATATAATAAAACACATGATATGTAACATCATATCAAAGATCTTGAACTTTAGAGTAAGACGATTTTATAGTATTTATTTACAACATAGCCATTAGCCACATCACGAGTCTAACTAGTAGTATATTCAGTTTCATAGTTTTGGGCTAACAATAAATATTCTTGAACTAATGTCGTTTCTGGCTAACATTTTAAAATGTGTGAGGTCACGCCAACCTCGTGAAAAGTGAGGGCTTTATCTGGTTTGAGTTTGTGTCGGTGGGTTCAAACCCCGTGAATTAGTCAGACAATGTATCGGAAATCATAGTTACAAAAAAAAGGGCATAAAATGACTTTCAAGTTTCAAACATTAGAAAAATGATTGTGTGCTTGAAACTCCGACCAACAAAATACTACTCCCTCCGTCCCAGAATTATTTTCCCCTGACAAAAAACACACAGTTTAATAAAAGTTGCATTATTACTACTGCCTTTCTCTCTCTTACTTTTTTGACAAATGTACAGTTTATAAACCCTTAACTAATTAAATTATAGTCTTGTTTAAAAACTTGAATCAGACTTACCTATCTATTTTTAGTAGTGGACAATTAAATTGGGACGTCCCAAAAAAGAAACGTGAACAATAAAAATGGGACGAAGGGAATACCACATAAGTTTAGACATAAAACTAGTTTTGGTAGTTTAAGGTTTTTTTTTTAGGATTTTATATAATATTTATTTTTTTTGGTATTTTTTTATGTTGAAAAACTATTTTTTTGGTGATTGGGCTAGTTATTCCTTTTATCATTTTAATTTCTCAAAACATAAATAGTTTATTCAGGTATATGACCAACTAATGTAATCAATGACGATACTATTTGCCGCTAGTAATCCAAATGTTTTAGAATCGTCGTGGTGGACCCATCCGGTTGAACCTGGTTTTGAATCGTAAACACGCTCGGAGACCGGACCGAATGTGACCTGGTTTTTGCTTGTTCGAGAACCAGATTGAACCGCCGGTTTTTTTTGTTGACTCGGGTTGACCCAATTTGATTAAACCGGGCGGGTAATGACTTTTTTCTAAAAAAATCTAATTTTTTTTCCATAAACTTTTTAAGTTTAATTGACAATTTGAAGTTGGTGATGACTAATGTTAGTTAAAATATAGTTAAAACTAACTTAACACATCAACTAGGATTGTTTTTCTATAGTATGTTATAACTTAGAATCATAAGTCGGTTGTTTTTGCAAACCTTTCCTAAAATTTTAAAGATATAAATTTTGAAAAATTAAAGTAGTATCCTTAAATAAAGACTCAATATTATCATATTTTATAGACATAAGAAATTTTAAAAATTTAAAGTTATCATAAAACATCAATATCTTTTCCATATGTTTCAACTGAATGTAAAAATAAATTATAAGACCGAACAGTACTATATATTAAATATACAAAAAAATATACGTATGTATATAACCGGTTTGACCAGACGGTTCAACCGGTTGAACCGGTGACTCGGCAAACCGGCTACTAAAAAGAGTTTATTAAAAAATCGGGTTTTAAAGCATTGCTAGTATCACACTATCATCATTCCCATTCCTTCTTAATCTTTTGCCAGCTAATTCACCTGCTATAAAAAGTTTTGTTATGGGACCATTCACGTGCCACTATTTGAACTCAAGAAGTTCTAATATATGTTTCCTTACATGATCATTAACAACCAACGCTAATTTTGGGTCGCATACTCAATCTACAAAGTGGAAAAGATTGTTACAAACGAGACTAACCCAGTAATCGTTATGGCCAATAACTTTCATTTGCTACCGAGTGATTTTAGGATGCAAACCATTATGAAAAGACAATAAACACAACTAGTTATTAGCCAATAACGTTAATTTTACGAAACTTCGAGTGTGATTTGCTAGTGACTTTGAGTTGCAAACTCAGTTGATATAGAATTGAGTGGTTATACAGGAAAAACTAAGCACAATTGTTATTAGCACAAAAAATCAAAATGATACATTTACAAAAAACTTGAAAGCACAATTGATATTAGACAAAAATCAAAATGGTGGCAAATAAGAAGAAGAATGGTAAAGCTAAGTCCACTAATGGTGGTAAGTTTGGTGGTCAATCGGTTAAACAAAGTGTTAGGTATGAGCCTAAAGCTGCTACTAACGGGCCGAAGACGAGAGTTCCCAATATGGGTAAATTTATCTAAAATCTGGCTTGTCCTCATGTGACCACCCATGCCGAAGCTACAGCCCCCAAAGGCTAAGTCCGCTCCTGTGTCCCTCATGAAGAATTCCCAAATGTTATGAAAAGGTGGTAATATTTTATTAGATGGAATATATATTTAAAATTTATTAAAAAATATTGAGTGAGTCATAGATGACTCTTTATAATTGTATGATATATTATCCTTAGTCATGCTTTGTTGTAAATTAGTTGTAGGCTTTATCTTTATCTTGGGCTCAAGCCTATCTCTTGTATCCTATATATATTGTATGTTTTATGAAGATAATCAATGACATCAATTAGCCTTCCCAGAGTTTCCTATCTTCCACATTGGAATCAGAGCGGTCTGATCCTCAGACCTGGTGATAATTGATCCGCCTCTTTAGGTTCCACCAGTCAAACCCTAGCCGCCATCTTTTGTCTTTTAAGAAAAAAAATTCTATGATTTGCTTTATTTTTGTCTCTTTTCTTTTTGCGCATGATGAAGATTCAACTCCGCTTGCTGTCGAATATCGTCATCAAAATTAAGTATTTGCTTACTGCTTTTGCTTGCTATCGCTTTATTTAGTTTTTACATGCTGTAGGCTGAGATTTGTCCTCCTCTTGCTGTCGAAGATCTCATCAACAAATTTTTTATTGTTAATGTTTATTTAGATTCTCTAACAATCCGAGCTTTCCGGATTTCGCACTCGAATTGCGAGGGAGTATTAATGATATAATGGCACCAATGCCCGTTGGTAAGCTCGGTCCATTTATGGTTTTCTAGTTATGTTGCATTATAAATACCTTATCAATAAACATAATACCTCACGGGGTTTCTATCATTCAACATGGTATCAGAGAATTCTACACTTTGTGTCACACCCCGCCAAGGCGGAAACGCGAGGCGTAACATCATGGATATCATCACAACACAATGGCGTCTATAAAGAGAATTCTACATGCAATAAATAAGCAAAGTATAGACACAAAGTGTCATAACAATACCCATAAAACTAATCCAAATCCAAAAGGCGTCTTTAAGATGAAACAAAAGTTCTCGCCAATAGAAAGACATGCAACAAAGTTATCCATAATTCAAACAAGCAAAAAATCCAAGACATAAAAACAATAAACTCCATGACATCCTATGGGTCTTCTTCTAGCCACTTCTCTCTAACTTATCCCATGATGCTCACCTGAAAATGATGCTTAAACGTCAACATAATGTTGGTGAAGTCAATAGGTTAAGACACGACAATAACTCGCTTTGAAATCACTGTGATAATAAAACATAACATAGCAGGACATACAACATACTATCATACAGCTAACAGCATCAACATCATCCAGTATTGAGACGTTCACGCTCAATGATTACAAACATAGAAACAAAACGTACAACAATGAGATGATCACGCTCACTATCAACAATCCACAGCAATGAGACGGTCACGCTCACTACTAACAATCACTCAACCGAGACGGTCATGCTCATACTAACAATCCACAGCACTGAGAACGGTCACACTCACTTACTAACATCCACCAATGCCTTGAAACGGTCACGCTCAAGCACACAATCCATATCACATAGCAAGTAAGCACATAACCAAACAATAGTCCCTCGTATAGCCCATCCTATTTAAAACACATTATCACAGTAACTAAAACATTTAATACTCATAGCATCATTTTTACCCTAAGAAAACATAAGAAAAATGGGCTATGAAACTCACATGATTGCTTTGCAGCTTCCACAAACACTAGCACAAATCTAAACAACAAAACAAACATGTGTTACACGCGACCAAGCCAATTGCTTATGCCCATGTAACAATCATATGATGGATGTCTAAGATGTTTAATTACCCTCATGGGTCACCACGACACCATGCCCAACCTTAACCAACATGTTTACACACTTTTCCAATGTTCAACAATTTACCTGAAAACGCAGAATTTTAATGTCAATTTACCATTTTCTAAACCACACCTACTGAGCTTTATAAATCTTACCAAAAATTACAGGTTCAATACCTTGAGTCTACTATTTCCATGATTTTTCCACTAATTTATTTCCCCTCTTAAGTGCCCCAAATAAAATTAAACTTTTAACTACTCAGTTTCGGATCTGATCGCACACTAAAACCTTTGGACCTAAAAACCATACTTAAACTCCAAATCAGAAGCTCTACTTTGAGGGATTTTTAATAGACACATATAACTAAACTCCTGTAGGTTAGCTAATCCTAATTCTAATTTTAAGTGGGGGTATTACACCTCGTAATATGACCTAAATCTGACCCGAATTTACTGCTTTGACAACTTTTCTCGTAACCAACAATTGAATGACTTCTCGACCTTAAAAACTTTCGAGGCTAGATGTTCTGAAAAATAGACTCTCTGAGCTACATCATAGACACCGGAAACTTGACAAAATCTATTACCATCATCGAGATAACAGCCGAACAACACAGCCCTAAATTCTGCCCTAATCTAAATCAAGTTCTAACGCGATCTAAACCCTAACGAATACACCCATAAGATCCTAATTAAACCCTAATCATTGCAATATTATTAAACATTATTAATTTACAGATTTTATAAAACCCTAATTCCATCATAATAATTATTACATGTTTTTAATGATAATTAACTTCAAAGGAATATAATATATACCTTAAATCTTCAAATCTTGAACACAAAACCACCTAGCTAAAAAATAATATTTTTTTTTCTTCTTGTGAGGGATTCAGCTGGAACAAGTAGGGAGGAGGTAGAAAAGTGTTTTAGGGATATTAAGGTTTAGTATTTATAGGATTAGAGTCCATGTTTAAGTCAAATTTGTTTCCTTTTTCCTCCCTTATCCCTTAACCGGCCGAACTCCTATCCCCTTCTTTTTTTTATTTTTTTTATTTATTAATTACTTATTTATTAACATTACCTTAAATTTTTATAAAAACATAAGCTTATTTGAGTATACCTTTTTACGTAAACACAATTTACTAGACTTTTAAAATGACTAGCTTTTCATTTTCATTAAACCTAACTTTTCAAAAATAGAAATTTCATTTCTTTCTTCACTTTATATTTTTAGTAAGTCACTAAAAACATTATATTTACAAATCGTTTTCCATTCTCATAGGTCATACTTCCATTATCATTCAACGCTCAGGACATCACAACTATTAAAACGCCGCAAACAATCCTCACAAATACCCACTTATTTCCATTATCAATGTACGTGAATAAAAATGGAATTTCTAAACTTAATTCTTACTTGATGCTCAATGAGATGAACAGCATCTCCAAGTTGATCACTAACACACAAAATATTGCTTCATAAGCTCAAAATAAGACTAACTACAAATACTTAGCCATTTCCTATGATATGACCAACCTGCTCAAATCACAGGTGTCACGGTATCCCCTCCTTTAGGAAATCTCGTCTCGAGATTTAACTAGCCGATTCATTAGCACGATTAACAAACAACTGAGGATACTTAGACTTCATATAACCTTCGTGCTCCTAAGTAAACTCAGGTCCACGCTTATAATTCCAACGAACTTTCACAAGCGATATCCTACTACGTTTTAAACTCTTAACTTCACGGTCCATAATCTCTATAGGTTCCTTAATAAAACGAAGAGTTTTGTCAACCTTAATCTCGTCCAATGGCTCATGCAAACTAGCATCCGCAAAACACCTCTTTAGTTTTACACTATGAAAACGTGTCACATTGTTTACTACACTCCAATTTTCAAGGCATTCCAACCTGATAAGCTACTGGACCGATTCTTTAAGATTTTAGAAGGGTTCTAAATATCTCGGTACCTCACATGTTTCTCGTGCTAACACTTACCCTTTTTTCAAAACAAACTAACGCGCTTCCAGATGTCACCTTTACAATAAACGATCTCTCGCCTCAAACTTTAACGAGCTATTCGCCCATAATCAAACATAGCATCTTTTGACGGTCTTCTGCCGTTAGGTTTTTCCTTTACCAACACTACTTATCAGTCGTTTCTGGACTAATAAAGGGTGCCAAGTCAAAATACTCTCCCAACTCCTGCCCCATAGAACAGTTGCGACCTACCTTCTCCTTTCATATAAAATTCAATCAGAGCACACCGATCATGCTCAATGATAACTCCTACCAAAATCGATAACACCTGCCATCATTATCTCGTCACAAAGTATGAATCATACTTCACTTTTGTCGCCTATCCGCTGAGGAAGCTAAGAAGTACTAAATCCAATCGCATCTTCTATCACTTTCTGCAAAATCGCCAAAAAGCACGGGGTAAATCGTCCATCTTAATCTGATTGTTAAATCTTGTCACTAGGATTTTCATTCCTTGCGATTTCTCATCATATATAAATTCCTTGCCAAATTAAATTCTTGAAAATTTTACGTGTATACGCTAGATATGAGCTAACTTGGGTCAGTCTATCGCTCCAATCAACCAATATCACATAATAAACACTACTTTGACTTAGAAATTTAGTATCTAAAGTAATGGTGTTTCTATCTCATTTTCATCTCAAAGTATCTAAGGCTGTTGTAGCTATGCCGAAAGTCTATGACATAACTGCTTTTAACATATCTAAACAAAATCCCTAACATTTGTCTAACTAGGTAACTATATCCTTTTTTTTTTTTCTAACGTGGCTACCATTACATGTCTCCCAGGTTATGTACATCTTAATCCGCTCCCGGATGTACACAAGTACCTTGTGCATGAGCTAATACCATTACTAACGTTCTCAATCATTCCCTTACTAACGTAATCTTATACGATCCATCAAGTACAAACTCTGTCATCCTTCTTTTTTTTTATGTCACAATCTAACCATGAAGCTTTCTGTGCATTACGCGTTCTCTTCTATGGTATGCCTTAACTTTGGGCTGCCAACATCATTCCTCTTACTCCATACCGAATGGTCATAGCCATCGCTCGAACACGTCTAGGTTTCACTCGCTCCTTCCTTCTTAACGCATCAATCACCACATTTGTCTTAACATGGCTTGGTAGCGAATTTAATACTCAATTCTTACCTTTACAATTTATCCATATGTACAACCAATCTTTTGCTCTCATTTTCCATTGTTAGTCCAGGTACCACAAATTTCTGTTGGCGCGTTCTGCTACCTTGGACGTCTCTACATTAGAGATAGCCAAATTTGTAATTAACACTTGACTAGATAGTCATGAACATTGATATTACTCGTATTAGGTTTCACTCTCCTCTTTAATACTCCAACGCATCAACCACTACATTTGATTTATCGAAGCGTCACACAAATCATTCTTCAAGGTCTGGAAAGCCTCTTCTCGTTCTGCGCCCCACTCATACTTCTGATTCCTCTCAGTTAGGGGAGTAAGGGGTTTAACAAACTTAGAAAAGTTTTGCAATGAATCGTTAGGTAAGTATACCTGCAAATACTTAAGAAAATCAATTTCTAGGGATGTGTCGTAGGTACTTCTCCAAATTCTTCACTGTTCTCAATAGTAACCATAGCATACAAACTTCTACTTCCTCAGTACTTCTAACACTAACTTCAAATGAACCATGCTTCTATTCTTAACAATCGACATGGGTGTTCCATGGGAAAATGGACTAGGTCGTATGAAAAAACCACTTGTCTTGTACTCTCGAAGTTTGTTATCAGACAATTCTTGCATCTCCAAGGGTGCTAGACGATATGGAGACTTCGCAACTGACGTCGCTCCATGAACCAAATCTATGCGGAACTCCACTTGTCATCGACAAATCTTTCGGAAACACATCAATAAATCTCGTCGACGAATATATCAACTCAATTTTGTTCATCTACCTTGTGTTCACTTTAATGTTTTCCACGAATCCTTGTGTACGTTTACACATGAACATTGATAGTATCTCATTACTTCCAAACGGTATCCTAACCACCTTCTCATGACATACTATCACAAACTTCCTTTTGGACAACCACTTCATCCCTCATGACATCAAAAGCTTCCACGAATCAACAGGTTTCAACGAACTCTAAGGTACGAACGTCTCGAATTAGGATAATAAACGAATATCGAGTCAAAGGCTAGAATGTATATAGGAGATTCCCCATATGCAAATAGACGTGGATCAAATGACACAAGAATCCTTTGAAAGAAGGATAAGTTTTATGCACGAGCGGAAAACCGCAACGTAAGAAATCAACAGACGTACCCTTGACAAATGAAACACATAAAAAAATCTCAATACGAAAGACAAAAATTATTATTTACCAATTATCGACTTTACTCGAAAGACCAAATTAAATAATGTTTTTATAAAAATCGATTTAAATTAAGAAAGTCACTTTAAGTATAAAATCATTTTAAATAATAATGAAATTGTCTTAAATGTAATCTTTATAAAATTCATTCTGGTTGTCATAAAAAAAATCTAGAGATGGTTATCTAATGGTGATGTATCGTACATTAACAATATGTATCACTTAATAACCGCTTTTTATAACAAAATAAAAAATCTATTCACAAGATCATTTTATTACAGCATATCTTCTCCAAACACCCAACACAATACTTTCCAAGGAGCTTTTTTTATTTAGACATCATTATAAAATTTGTCACTCAACAAAGGACACCATATTAACAAAAAGGGATGTAAAACACCGTACGGACACTAACAGAATTTCTTTGTTTTGAAAACGAAAGAAAATACCAGGAACCATTTACTCAAAATAAAATCAAACGAACTCGTACAGAAAAACTCATGCAAGATGATACGCACCCAAAAGAAAACGTAAGGTCTTATCCAAAATAACGATCAACAGAGCAAACTTAAAAGCATCAATACTAACACATCACCAACGGGTTACGAAAACCAAGGGATATACAACCAAGGGAGTAATGATTCACACTAATATGTTAGAAACAATCTGTGTTAAAAGAATCGTTTGTACTCATACGGAGTAATCAATGTAACGAAAAGAACCTAACAAACCGCGCCTTAATATCCTTGAATGAGCAGGGATTTCAGAACAACCAATATTAATTTGAGACATCGAATAGGTAAAAAAAAAAGAATCAGGTATCATTACTAACCAAAGTACTGTTGAAGGGATGCCTAGTGCCTATGCTTAGGACTTAAGTAAATTCCGATACAAACATCCGTGCAAATGAGCAAACCTTCTTTTTAATCGCAAATTTACTAGGTATTTTCGCAACATTGAGTTAGCAATAGGTAAAGGGGAACTACTATTATGAAAACTCTAAATTAAACATATTCCTACTAATTAGGGTTTACAGATAAACTAATTTATACACATACCTCCATCTTAGTCATCGATCACACATATATTAACCCCACCAATTATTTAAACACTACCATCTTGCAACAAAACACTGATCAATGCAATCAATGGCACAAGTCCACCTGTGTGATTGCCTTTATAATTATGTGGCACCCATTATTTATAAGTGCATCCTTTCACACGTAGTACTTACTTCCAATATACACATCTCTATGACTAATTGAATATATAGAGACATACACACGTTGCAACATCTTAAACAACTTCTACTTAAAACCATAATGGTTGCTCCATCAAAACAACTATTACCAATATCAAATAGAGTCGAAAACATCATTAAGGAACGAAGTCTCGCCAACGGACTTCCAAAATACGAAACATCCAAAAGAAATAATCAATAACAACATGACGAGGTAAAGGACGGGATAAACTTATGTTGGGCCTCGCTTGGGTTTGACTTTGCCTCCGCAAGAATCACCCGACTCCGCGGGTCCAGCCCTTTATTCACATCGACAATACGATCACAACTATCCTACTCTCCTTTCGGTTCCACCAAGGCTAAGCTCATTATAACGCTTAAGTCCAGTTAGGAAAATGATTCCCCACGAGACTTATTACGGGTGGGGAAAAATATAGCTAAAATACTTAAGAAAGTAAATATCATATCTATCAGATCACATTGAAAAGCCAAAATCAACTAAAATGAACAACTTAGAAAATACGAGATATATAAGCTATGCAAAATAGAGGGAAAGCATTGCAGTTATAGCATTAAACACTTAGACCTTAATGCATCACATCGAAGGACCCCTTGGTTTATAGTCTAGGATCAACACCTACTTTTATATACCAAAGGGCTCTTGACTACCATTCTGTCAACCTGCCAAGGTGGAAACACTGAGGCTAAGAGAACATGAATATCATCACCAAAAACAATGGTTGTCTTAGGAAAGAAACTAATATGAATGAAAAAAACTAAAACCATAGAACAAGTGTAATGAAAATACCAAAAACAATCGATTAATTCAAAGGCATCTTATCTTGAAGAAAAGGATGATTTCTCGCCTAATTATAAAGGTCATTCAACACCTAAGCTCATTAGACAACCAAACATTTAATCATCCAAACAATGCAAAACATAAATTTAGGGAGAAGAAATCCGCATTGCACTAAGGTACTCTCTTAGCCATTTCTTTTTAGTCTTAACATCTCATGAGCTCACCTAAAAATGATGCATCTTAAAACGTCAACAGATAGTGGTGAGAGTCATTAGGTTAAGACCACATTAACAATCCTTTAAAAACTAATTATTGTGGATAATGAAACATAGCTTAGCAGACATTTAACGAAAATCATACAAGCTAACATGAAAAACACACCAAACTTGTTGTGACGGTCTCGCTCAAACATCACAAACAAGGAACTGGAACGTGTCCCTACGATCACAACATGCAGGACGATCACGTCTCATCTATCACAATCCTCAAGCAATAGTCCGATCACGATCACTACTAACAATCCATCAATGCCTGAGTCGGGTCATTGACTCAAGCACAACAGACAGGGAACGGATAGTGTCCACGATCCACAACAATAGAAGTAGCACTAACATTCAATTGTCACGTATAGCCCATGCCTTCATTTAAAAACACATTATCGCAGTAACTTAAAACATTTACCTTATCAGCATCATTTTAACCCAAGAAAAATAAGAAAAGGGGATATGAAATCATCCTGGATGCCTTAGCAAATCCCATCCTTTGCATAAAACTATTCACAATAAACAAACAGTGTTCCCGCTACTAAGCCAAAAGCTTAAGCACTTGATAACAATATATGATGGGTTTTCCCTCATGGTCACCCCGGACTCATGCAACATTTACCAATTCGTTTACACACTTTTTCAATGTTTAACAATTTACCCGAAACGCAGAATTTTAGTGTCACTTTACCATTTTCTAAACCACACCTAATGACCTTTATAAATTTTACCAAAAATCACCGGTTTCATTATATGAGTTTATTTCCATGATTTTTTCATAATTTATTTCCCCTCTTATGTGCCCCATATTAAAATCAACTTTTAACTACTCAGTTTCGGATCTAACGAAACTAAAAAATTTGGACTAAAACATACTTAGACTTCAAACTAGAAGCTCTCCTTTGGGGAATTTCTAATTAGAAACATAGAACCTAACATCCTGTAGGTTGGCTAATCCTAATTCAATTTTAAGTGGGGTTTCTTCACCTCGAAATATGATAATCTGACCGAATTTAATGCTTTGAGACTTCTCTTGTAGACCATAATTATGAATGGATTCCCGACACTTAAAACTTTCGAGGCGGATGTTCTGGAAATAGACTCTTGAGCTTCTTCTTTAGATACCCTGAAAACATGACAAAAGCTATTTCCATCTCGTGTTACAGCCGACACTAAACACAGACCTAAATTCTTAGCCCTAATCTAAATCATGTTCTATCGCGTTCTTATAACCCTAACACCGCATTCAAACTTAAACCCTAATCAAACCCTTTAATCATCATGACCATAATTATATCTCTTAATTACAGATTTTTATTAAAACCCTTTTTCCCATATTAATTATTACATGATTAAAGATTAGTAATTAACAAAAGATTAATTAAACATACATAACTCGTATTCTCTTCACTAGAACATAACCCTAAAAAATTTTCTTCATTTTTTCTCTTTGGAGAACGGCGAATATTCAACAGGGGGGTGGGAGGACATTATGTTTTTGGTTTATTTTTTCATAAATATTATATATACATTTCCTTTTTAGAGTTTTACATAGTTTGGGCCTCTATTTTCCTTTTTTTCTTTTTTTTTCTTTTTTTCTCCTTTTTGGCCGAACTAAACACATACATTTATATTTTTTTATATATTTTTTTTATTATTATTAATTATATCATTATTTACATTACTTTAATTTTCTACAAAAACCTATGTCAATTTGGTAAACCTTTTTACATAAACGCAATTTACTAACTTTCTAAAAATAACTTTTCATTTCACCAACTCACTTTCTATTTTTAGAAAGTCCACTAAAAACCCTTATATTTAACCAAACTCATTTCCTTCTCATAGGTCATACTTCCTATATCAATTCAACGCTTAGACATCCACATATTAACCGCGCAACACTCTCACAAATACCACTCATTTCCATTATCACTGTACGTGAATAAAAATGGAAATTCTCAACATAAACTTCATACTTGATCACAAATGAGATGAACATGCATCTCAAGTTGATCACTAACACACAAATATAGCCACATAAAGCACAAAATAAGTACACACACAAATACTTAGCCATTTCCTATGATATGACCAACCTGCTCAAATCACGGGTGTCACAAACCTCTCCTCAAAATCCTAAACAATATCATCATTGTACTCCTATCCCCTGTATCGAAGCCACTAGTGTCTTTGATCTCTAGGGGTAGTTGTACCATATCTGCAAGATCTATATGGAATTAATACACATGATACAAAAGTTCAAACAAACTATCTGAGGCATCAATACGGCATATAGACTTAACCAATGCGATGTATATGGATTTTTAAATACCCCGTATCCAAAGGATACTCAATACGAAGTATTAAGGGTTTAAAGTTTAATACGCCATATAGAAAAATCCAATACGGCGTATACCGGATACGTAGTATTATATGAGAAAGGATTAATACGTCGTATTCACTTATGATATAACAACCCGAAATTTTCATCAATGTAAATATCCATCTATTAAATTAGATGCACTGTAATATCCATCTATTAAATTAGATGCACTTTATATACCACCTTTTTACAGGGAAATTTTTCGCTTTATTCCATTATGTAACGTAGTTTACATAACTAAAGTAAACGAGCTCCCGCAACCTCTACCAATGCCATCTATATCTATGTTTATATCATGTAAACATCCTAATATGTCAAGTCTATGTTTAAATATCAACATTTTTACATGTACGTTATCCCATTTACACGTACCATTTACAACGTTACCAAAACAAGCATTACACGTTAAAAGTATTTATATCAAAACCTTAATTATATAGTTAAAGTATACATAAAAATGAATGTGCAAGTAAATCAAAAAAGCATGTGTACAAGTGTACAATGCACAACATTTGAAATATATTTTCCCTCTAAATCAATGTACAAGTCCTAAATACTCAATGTACAAAATCAACAATGCATGAATTTAAATAAGCTCATTTTCCACCGTTTTTATTCTAGATTTCTTACTACCACTTTAACACAAGGTACAATCACTTAATGCATGATTTTTAAACCCTAAAACTAAACCCTAAACCTTAAAACTAAGCCCTAAACCTTAATCCTAAACCCTAAACCTTAATCCTAAAACCAATCCTAAACCTTAAACTATCTTAAAACCTAACCCTAACTCGAATTCAAAACCCTAAATCCTAACCCAAAATAAAATGAACCTGACACCCCTTTTTATCCATTTTGACCCATTTTTAAGTCAAGCTAGCACCCTAACTCCTCAAGAACATCCATGACATCACCACCATGTCACCAGTCTGGCTAGATCTTCATCAAGATCTAAAATCTTAAGATCATCAAAATGTTTTTTTCCACCTTGCATACATTATGGATGTATAGATCATTTATCTAATGAATGTTTATACTATTACATATGTAGATTATGTGGAAGTTATGACCATGACACAAATGGTCATAACAGGATTATCTCTCTAAAAAGAGAGATCAATCCAAGAAATCCTCAACATGCCTTCAAAAGATGTGAAGCTTGTGATAGCTCAACTCATACCATAACTGATCACTATGATATTAAATGGTTCAAAAGAGGTGAAGCACTTTAAGCCAAAAAAGCTAAAGCTCTAAAATTAACTAGGGCTGAGTCATCAAATGCTAACAGATCCAAGACTCCTACTAAAAGGTGGGTTTCTAGAAAAAATAACAATTTCTGAAGTATTTGTGGGTGTGACATCAGGAGCCACCATATGGTACCTGACGTGGATGCTCAAGGCATATGTCTGGTGTCAAATGTTACCTGCACAAATTATGTGGATATACAAACCAGGACCTAAAGTGGGGTTTTGAGAGTACTCGACATGCACAAACTGAAGGTTATGGCTTTATCAAATGTAATGATATAGTTTTCACAAAGGTAGCATTTGTAAATGGTCTTAAGTACAGTTTAATTAGCATCAGTCAACTATGTGATGCTAAATATATTGTTCAGTTTGATGAGAAAAGATGAACAATCTTCAACTCCAACAAAGAAGTTGTAATGATTGCTCCAAGAGTAAGAGATTTATATGTTCTTGACAGGACATCTTCTACACCGAATCTTGGTTATTTGCCAATAGCGTTCTGTAAAATCTCAAATGCTTTGGCATAAAAGAATTGAAAATCTAACCTTCAAAAACAATCAAGAAACCTAGACAAACAAAATCTTATTATTGGTCTTCCCTCATTAGTCTACTCAAAGGATAAACCATGTTCATCATGTGAAAAGGGAAAGCATCATAGGGTCAGCTTCAAAACAAAATAGACATCTTCTATCAAGAAATGTCTTCATCTTCTTCACATGGATTTATTTGTACCTGTAACTCCTAGGTCCATTAACCATGAAAAGTACACCCTTGTCATTGTTGATGAGCTTCATTGGTACCAACTGGGTTATACTGCTTGAGAAGAAGTCAAGCACCTGAAACGTTGATGTCCTTCATCAAATAGCGTTGAAAATCAAATTGACATAAAAAAAAAAATCAACAAACGTCAAACAACTCAGAACTGTCAATTGGTACTGGTATTCAGAAATATCCATCCTATCAAATTCTGATATGAGAAGGGATTTCTTAAAACTTCTCCTCTCCCTACACACCTGAACAAAATGGTATTGCTGAAAGGATAAATAGAACCATCATAGAAGCTGTAAGAACAATGCTTTCAGGATTTGTCTTCTCAAATTAACATTACTGGTCTTGAAGCTGTAAGCCATATGCTGGCTACACTCAAATCATCATTCCACCTTTTAAAAAGGACATTTTTTAAAACTCCTTTATGAATTTTGGTATTTTAGTGAATTCCCAAACATTAACTTTCTTTATTTCTTTGGATGTCCAGTTTACATCCATAATCATAAAGATCACCTAGGAAAGTTTGATGAAAAAGTTGATGATGGTTATCTTCTTGGATACTTACTAGTTTCTAAGGCCTTTACAGTCTTCAACACAAGATAAGAAGACAGCAAACTAAAGAAACTTATCACATCATATTTAATGAAAGCCCTGATGCTATAAAATTCTCAAAACCTTTAGTTGACAACATCAACATTGCTGAAAATGAAAGATATCCACCTGATGAATATATTCATCCTTATGAGCCTTCTCAAAGGTATCAAACAAACAGCAACGATGTGTCCTTTATAGAACCCTATGAATGTCCTGAACTAGTTGTTCTTGAAACTGAAGTTTCATCTGACCAAAATGGTCAAACTGATCAAAATGATAAATCTGTTCAAAATGATGAAATCTTAATTGATGATCATTCTGAACATTCCAATCACACCAATGATGAAAAAATCATTGATAATCCCCTAAACACTAAAGACATTCAGATCTATGAACACTCATCCTCTCCAAGAGTAGAGGATACTTCGGTACAAGATACAATTCCAATCCCAAATCCACCCTTACCCATTCCATCAGTGGTTACTCCAGCTTCTCAAGACAAATGGTCTCAAGACAAACACATTGAGCTGGTCAATATCATTGGTAATCCAGGGGCTGAAATGCTCACAAGAGCCATGGCCAATGAACTCAGTGTTGCTTCAGCTCATGAATGTTTCTTTGTAGATTTTCTTTCTAAAGAAGACCCTAAAAAGGTCTCTGGAGTACTAAGGCATCCTGGATGGGTTGATGCCATGCAAGATGAAATAAACCAATTCGCCAGAAACAAAGTTTGGACATTAGTTCCTGCGCCTTATGGTAAAACCATAATTGGCTCAAAATAGGTATTCATGAACAAAAGGGATGAAACTAGAATTGTTATAAAAAAAATAAGGCAAGACTTGTGGCTCAAGGCTACAATCAGCAAGAAGGCATAGATTATGATGAAACCTTTGCTCTAGTTTTAAGACTTGAAGCAATCAGAATCTTTCTTGCCTTTGCCACATACATAAACTTCATTGTTTATCAAATAGATGTCAAAAGTGCATTCCTTAATGGTAAACTAAAAAAAGAAGTTTATGTCAAACAACTTCCAGGTTTTGAGAGCAATGAGTTCCCAAACCATGTATGCAAATTGGACAAAGCCCTTTATGAACTTAAACAAGCTCCGAGAGCATGGTATGAAACTCTCTCAACATTTCTTACTAAACACAAGTTTGTAAGAGGTAAGATAGACAACACTCTGTTTGTCTACAAAACTCAAACTGATGTGATTCTAGTTCAAATATATGTTGATGACATTATCTTTGGGTCCACCAGCACAAAACTGTGCAAATAGTTTGCTAAATTGATGACTCAAATATATGAAATGAACATGATGTGTGTCCTCACCTATTTCCTTGGATTTCAGATTAAACAATTTGGAAGAGGCATTTCAATCAACCAAGAAAAATATGTCAAGGATCTGCTAAACAAGTATGACATAAATGGTTCATCGGTGAAAATTCCAATGGTATCCCCTAACAACTTAGGACATGATCTCAGTGGCAAAGCTGTAAATGAGACTCAGTATAGAGGTATGATTGGATCACTAATGTATCTAATTGCAAGCAGACCTGACATCCAATTCTCAACTTGTCTCTGTGCAAGATATCAAGCAAATCCTAAGGAATCCCACCTTATTGCCGTTAAGAGAAGTTTCAGGTACCTAAAAAGTACTCCGAGTCTTGGTCTGTGGTATCCAAAATGTTCAAGTTTTGACCTAAAAGGATACTTAGACTCTGACTATGCTGGATGCAACATGGACAGGAAAAGCACCTCAGGTGCTTGTCAGTTGCTATAAGGCAAACTAGTGTGTTGGAGTGCAAAAAAGCAGCAATCTGTAGCTATTTCCTCAGTTGAAGCTGAATATGTAGTTGTTGCTGGATGTTATGCTAACATATTATGGATGAAAAGTCAACTCACTAACTATGATATCATATATGAAAAGGTACCCATATTTTGTGATAACACCAGTGCTATTGCAATCTCAAACAATCCAGTTCAGCACTCAAGAACAAAACATATTGATATCAGAGATCATGTTCTCAAAGGGGAAATTGAACTACATTTCATTCCCACTCAATATCAACTTACGCCTCTCGATGAGCCAACTTTCAAAAGATTGATTATTGAACTAGGTATGCTGAACATTGATTCAAAACCTGAAGCTTCAGTACTGCCTGAAGAAAACTGAAGCTTCAACGCTTTCATCCAAACTAAACAAACTTTCATGTTAAATGTTAGTTTAGTTTTTGCATATAGCCTCTAGCTTGCTTAAGTGAAGTAACTGAGCAATCACATATGTCTCATTCATGGATTTGCATTAGCATGTGTAGTTTTGCCGCCTTCGCTGGAGCACTGATATTGGTAAGTGAACACAAATAATTTATTTCTTTAGTTCAGTTTATAAAATAATTTTATCTACATCTTTAGCTATCTCTTGAGTAAAGTAACTGAGCAATCACATATGTCTCATTTATGGATTTGCATGAGCATTTGTGGTTTTGTCGCATTCGCTGGAAGATTGATGATGAAGATTACAATAATCATTTCAGCATGTCATAACACCAAACCTGAACATAGTCCAGCTTTTTCAAACATCAATCTCAAGGTCAGCTTTAAAAATGTGATTTTCAAAAGTAATATTATTTTATCAAAATAATTTCCTTTCCAAAAAAGTTGTTTAATTAAAATATATTAAGAGAGGATATCCAAAAGTTAGAATGACCTCATCTTTCTCTCACCTACTTTTTCAGTTGAATAGACGGTTGTTCACTGTTCTAAGTGTCAGATGCATGCTTTGCTGACTTTTATTAAATACAAAGTTTTGCACACATGTTGTAAACAAACCCTAAACATTCCCATAACTTTATAACCTCAAATGATAATTACAATTTCTCAAAGAAAAATTTGTAATTTCATCAATCATATAAATCACAACAAACCAATCAACAACTCATTCTCACAAACTCAAAAAATAAAACACCTCAAACCATATCAAACCTTTAAAACCCTCACTACTCAAAATGGCAGAATCATCATCACACAATCCCTCATCACCTGGAATCACTCCTAAAGAAGAACATGTCACTCTTGACAAACCCGAAAGCCTAGATCCTTTCTTACCTGCTAGTCAGGTTGAGTTCTCCTTTGATGAGATTTCCTTCACCACCAACAATGAAGTTGCACTACTATATCCCTCGCACTTAAATTCAGAATACTTTAAGATTGTGTCAGACTTTATTTCCAATTGCTGTCTAAAGGAAGCATTTACAAGGTCCCCAACTCAATACAAAGAATACCTGTGTGAATTTTAGTACACTGCAAAGACCTTAGATGACTCTAAGATTTGGGTATCCACTCCTACAGGTGGAATTAGAGGAAACATAGGTATCAACACTTTACGAAATGCTCTTAGGGCTCATTACTTACCTCACTCAAGTATGTATGTTTCCCCACCCTATATAATAATAGTGAGACCATGGTTTGCAACAATAGGTTACAGTGGGGAGATTGGGGCAAAAGGAACTCTCAAAAAGAGTTTTCTTCCTCTAGGTGAAGGCTACTGATGGGTCAAATCATTCAGTGTTTAGGTGGGAAAACATGTGGCCTGGATCAAATATCCAACAAGGATGCCACCACCTTATATTGTCTGGCCAATGGGGTAAAGGTAGATTATGCTAAGCTAATATGGGAGGATATAATTCATAAGCTGAACAAGAAAATTAAGGAAAAGGTTGTTCCCTATCCTAGGTTTATATCCCTTCTACTAGAATACATGATGCCTAAATATGACAATGAAGAGCTCACCATAAACCCCACTAAGGTATTCAGTGTTCACAACTGGGCACTGAAGCCAAACCAAACTGAAGGACCTCGCTTTACTGACCACATTAAGGGCATCTGCAATTTAGATGTGCACGTGGACTCCAAAGCTCCAAAACCTTCCTCACAAACTGAGGAGGTTCCCCAAGACAAAAATCCTGGAGCTAAAAGTGGACTCAGAAGAAAACAATCTTCAAGTCACACATCTGAGTCCAAGACTAAGGCATCCAAATCCAAAACTGGCCAATCAGTACAATATCGCTAAAACACACATTTTAGATCAAAAAGTAAGCGAAAAAGGGTGCGTTCGGTTTGAGTTTCTTACCCAAAAAAACACCACGAACACCTCTGATTCAGCAAACAACGATCACGATATGCTCCTAGGCTCTGATGCCAATTGTTAACATTAGATTCACAATTATAACAACGGATCCGGAGGTATGGTAAAATGGAAAAGATGTGTAGCCATATTATTAGAGAGAAAAGAGATTAGATGGGAAGTTGTGTGTGTTGTTGAGAGAAAAAAGAAACACACACACACACATACTTTTACAGGTGTGAACTTCTACCCCTCCATGGAAGTATGGAGGGGGTATTTATAGTCTCGACATCGACTAGCTAAACTAACCCAACTCGACTATAAATGATAAATGTAATTCTGGATTAGTCACCATATTTTAGGGCTACCAAAAGCCTTTTTGAAGTTATTACTACTAAGGTTTGTGTTACTGCTGCTAAGCAAAAGTTAGTGTTGTTTATTAACTTTAATGAAAAATATGCTAAGTAGTTAGTGCTGCTAGTATAAAGTTAGTACTGGTAGTTCATAGTTACTACTGCTAGTATATATTAGTACTGCTAGTGTAAAGTTAGTACTGCTGGTGAAGATTGAAGAAAATATTCTAAGTAGTTACTACTGCTTGTACACAGTTAATGCTGCTGGTGTATAAGTTACTACTACTGGTGCTAAGTTAATGCTGCTAGTACAAAAGTTACAACTGCTCAAAGATTAAGACTGCTGAAAGAGTTTCTACTGTCAGAAGAGAATGGATAAAGACAGAAGAAAGGATAAAGATTGATTGGAGATCAAGATTACTTACGTGATAAGTATTAGTTATTTATAGAATAGATCATAGAGAATATTCTAAGTTTTAGGAATATATTGTAAATCGACTAGGACTCCTTGGTGTATAAAAGGAGGTCCTAGGGCATAGAATTTGATATCATCTTTTGTTTTGTTTTTTTGATATGTTCATAGCTTCAAGGTTTTGTAACCCTAATACTAGGAGAGTATTCGTATTATTTGTAATAATAATATTGGAGCTTTTATTGTTGAATTGTGTGTTCATAGAATTAATGTATCTTTAAAAAATTCTTCTAATATTAAAGATTAGATTCCGCATAATCTTTAATAGATTCACATAAAGTTTCTACTATAGTTGTGTTAGACTTATCTAATATAACTAAACCTTAAACAAGCTTAAGGAATTCGATCTATTGAAGTGGGATCCAACAAGAGGTATCCTACATCCTGGGACAACAAGTGGTATCAGAGCTTGTTGAGAAGCTTTGAATAAGAAGAACCTGTTTGAATACACAAGATCTCTTTGCTAGAAGATATGGATTCAGAATTTGCACATATGGTGGCTGCATCCAAGGTTCTAATGCTCAAACCTGGTGAGTTTGAGTTATGAAGGATAATAATAGAACAATACATCTAGATGATTTCCTATGCTCTATGGGAGGTCATAGAGAATGGAAACACTGCACCAAAAACAACAGTTATGGAAGGTGTTGAGAAAATAATACCTCCTACAACTGCTGAAGAAAAGGCTCAGAAGAGGTTAGAAGTGAAGGCTAGAAGTACCTTGATGATGGGAATACCTAATGAACATCAGTTAAAGTTCAACTCCATTAAGGATGCTAAGTTGATGCTGGAAGCTATTGAAAAGAGGTTTGGTGGGAATGCTGCTACAAAGAAAACTCAAAGAAATCTCTTGAAATAGCAATATGAAAACTTCACTGCTCCTAGTTCAGAAACCCTTGATCAAACTTTGATATCCTTCATAAGTTGTTAGTCAGTTTGGATATTTTGGGTGAAACACTTTCACAAGAAGATGTGAACCAAAAGTTGTTGAGAAGTTTGTCACCAGAATGAACATAACATGCTTTTAAATAGAGGAAGTAAACTTTAAATTAGGACATGAGCATGGATGATCTCTACAAAAATCTTAAAGTATATGAACCAGAAGTCAAAAGGACATCAAGCTCAAATACAAGCACACAAAACATGGCTTTTGTGTCCTCTAACAACTCTGGCAGCACTAATGAAACAGTTAACACTGCTCACGGAGATTTTGCTGTTAGCACTTAAGTTAGTGCTGCTAACTCTACAAATGTGGATAACTTGAGTGATTCTGTGATCTGTGCATTCTTTTCTATTCAACTAAACAATCCTCAACTTATAAATGAGGATCTACAACAACTCCATCCAGATGACCTGGAAGAGATGGATTTGAGATGGCAGATGGCTATGTTGACTATGAGAGCTAGAAGGTTCTTGAAGAATACAGGAAGGAGGATTAATGTGAATGGAAATGAGTCCATTGGTTTTGATAAATCCAAGGTAGATTGCTACAACTGCCACAAGAGGGGACACTGATAAGGTGTCATTTTATACACTTTTCGGGGTCGTTTAACTCCTAAAATCGTGTGTTTATGCCCAAAATAGGTACTTAATCATTCCTTTTTAGGTATTTTGCATTTGGAAGACATTTGGGCTCATTTGGAGAAGAAACAGACGAGATTACAAACCAACACCAAGACACTTGAAGATTTGTGCTCACAGAGCCTGAAGACGGCGTCACAAGCCATACACGACGCCGTCACAACTCATCAAGTGACGGTGTCACATAACCACGAATCCACACGTAGCTCTGATGCCAATTGTAGGATCCCAATAACACTTCACTTCATACAATCGATCACGAATATCGAGCCCGATTCCCGATACTTTCCTATTACAACGTTAACTAATTAAAGACCGAAGCTCCATCGTAGAGTGACCGAACTTCCCTTTTCGACTCAATAAATTGAGGCTAACAAGATATAATAGGATCGCAACATAAGCTTGAGATTAAAGAGATCAAGATCATACCAAACACTTATTCATTATCATAACATCATCGAGTAGTCATGAGAGATTTAGCCTCTTATGGCTAAGGAGTTCATAACAAAAGTAGACTTAACATAAACTTCCATTATTTCAATAACTAAGTTGACAACCGTCTTCGTTCTTGATCATTAGATCTTTATTCTTCAAAGGTAGTGGTGTCTTTTTGGTGTTTTTATAGATGAGGGACAAAAGGATTGGTGTGTGTGTGAAGAAGAAGATTTGTAGAATGAGAGAGGAGTGATTTGAGAGTGAAAATTCGTCCTCTATTTATAGGCTAATTTTGGGTGAAAAGTGCGGCGCACTTGGTGATTAAATGCAATAGTATTAAATGCTGATTGAAGAAGTGTGGCGCACTAGGTAATATGTGCAGCGTACTTAGTGTGTTAATGCATTTGCATTAAAGTCTTCATTTATTTCTTCTCATCAGATGGAAAGTGCGGAACACTTAGGAATAAGTGCGGCGGTTTTCGACTATATAGGTATGTGCGGCGTATAATAGTGGAGTGCGGCGCACATCTTGTACTTTTAGCTTGAAATCTTTTCTTCTCTTTGTATTTGTCTTTCAAAGTGCGTAATTTATTGAGTTTTAGTTAGTAGTGTCTTCAAGTGAACCTGCAAGCAATTTAAACTATTAAGTATCGAATGTTCACGAGAAATGATAAAATATAAACATGTATAATTTAGGCGTTATCAGAGGGCTAGAAGGTTTTTGAAGAATACAGGAAGGAAGCTTACTGTTAATGGCAATGAGACTATTGGTTTTGATAAGTCTAAAGTGGAGTGCTACAACTGCCACAAGAGGGGACATTTTGCTAGGGAGTGCAGAGCTCTAAGAAATCAAGACAACAAGAACAAGGAAAGCTCAAGAAGGAGTGTTCCTGTGGAAATATCTACTTCCACAGCTTTGGTGTCATGTGATGGTCTTGGTGGATATGATTAGAGTGATCAGGCAGAGGAAGGGCCTAATTATGCACTCATGGCTTACTCATCTTCAAGTTCCGACTCAAAGGTATCTAATTATTCAAATTGTTCAAAATCTTGTATGAAAACTGTTAAATTACTTAAATCTTAAAATGATCAACTATTAAGAGATTTAGACAAATCTAGTTTAATGGTTTTAGGTTATAAAACAGGTTTAGAATCAGTGGAAGAAAAACTTGAATTTTATAAAAAGAATGAGTCTGTTTATGTAGAAAACATTAATGGCTTAAAATGGGATATTCAAGTAGGAGAAATAACTATTAGAGAGCTTAGGAAGAAGCTTGAAAAAATTCAAAAAGAAAAAGATAGCATTCAATTTAATGTAGATAAATTTGAAAATGCATCTAAAAGTTTAAACAAGCTCATAGAGTGTCAGATTGTTGATAATTGCAAGAAAGGTTTAGGCTATGAAAAATATAATGCAGTTCCACCTCCCTACACAGGAAATTTCATGCCTCCAACACCTGATTTGTCTTTTACTGGTTTAGATGAGTTTGTTAATAAGCCTGTAGTTGAGAACAGAAAGTCTGATGAAGAAGTGTCTAAGGTAGTTAGGAAGTCTGATGATTCCCCAATTATTGAAGATTGGGTGTCAGATAGTGAGGAAGAAAATGTGTCTCAAACTAAAACTGAGAAGAAAATAGTTAAGCCTAGTATTGCTAAGATAGAGTTTGTCAAACCTAAGCAACAAGAGAAAACTACTAGGAAAACTGTTAAACAAGTTGAGAAACATAGGCAAAACACTCACAGCCTAAGAGACAATCAAAGAAATCGGAACAATATGATGTCTCAAAAACTAAAAAGCAATTTTGAGATGTTTAATAAGGCCTGCTATGTGTGTGGAAGCTTTGATCATTTGCAAGTTGATTGCAATTACCATCAAAAATAGTTTCCAAAATTCAATATGATGGTAAAAACCTGTTGAACAATGCTCAAAGGGTAAATTCATCAAAACTTTGCTTAAAAGACTCACCCCCCATTTGTGCAAAAAAGAAACAATGTTCTAAGAGCAGTTACTAATGAAGTGCTGGTTTAGTATCAGTAATACTGCTAGGACAAGTTAATGTTGCTCACTCAAAAAAGTAGTGATGCTGCTAGACCAATCTAAATCTTTTTAAAACAAGCACATTCATACACTGGTTAAGAGGCCCTTAATAAGAAAACACATCATTTAGAAACACTAAATATTAATGATAAGGTTAATACTGCTAGGGATAAAAAAATTAATACTGCTAGGCCAAAAGTAGTAGTTAATGTTGTTAAGGGAAATAATTTTAATGTTGTTAAGGCCTTAGCTTGTTGGGTTTGGAAACCAAAGACTAAAGTTTTAGACCATGTTTCTAAACATAACAGTGCATCAATCACCCTAAAGAAGTTTAATTATGTTGATGCACAAGGCAGATCCAAGTCAGCGATGGCTTGGGTCCCTAAAAGAAACTGATTTTCTTATCTAATGTGCAGGGCAATCTACAAATGGATTTACAGGATCAAGGAGTGATTGATAGTAGATGCTCAAGGCACATGACAGGGAACATGTCCTATCTTACAGACTATGAAGAGATAGATGGAGAAGAAAGGTAGGAAAAGGTTTTTCTGGAAGAGTAACACCTTTATTTCTAACAATGGTGGTACAAAACTAACAAGAATTGGGTAAAGGTTCAGCAATTCCAACTAATCCCTATCACATACCCACCATTACTCAATCATCAACATCTCAACCTCAAAAGACTTAAAAACCTAGGAAGCCTAAGAGAAAGGACACTCAGGTACCTCAACCTAGTGGTTCTAGTGAACATGTTGCAAATGAGGCTGTCTATAAGGAGTTAAGTGATAGTTTGGTGAGGGCTGCCACTACTGCTTCTAGCATAGAAGCAGAGCAGGACAATGGTAACATAACTAAGACCTAGTCCAAGGCAACACTTAATGAATCTAGTTGCCTAGGAATTACTTCAGATGGTGGTCCTAGGTGCTAAGAAACCATGAGGGTTACAATTGCTCAAACTAGGTTTGAGAATGTACTCTAAACATTCTAATGACTACTGCTCGCAAGAGGTAACACACTTCAAAGTGATGAGGATAGTCTTAAACTAAAGGAATTGATGGAACTATGTACCAATTCACAACAAATGGTTCTTGATTTAGAGAAGACAAAGACCACTCAACAAAATGAAATTGCTAGTTTGAAAAGGAGGGTCAAGAAGCTTGAACAGAAAAAGAGGTCAATAACTCATGGGCTAAAGAGGTTACACAAAGTTGGTATGTCTAGAAGGGTAGTTTCCTCTGGTGGTGAAGAAGATTTGGGTAAGGATGCATCCAAATAGGGGAGGAGGATTAGTGTTATTGATGCAGATGAAGACATTACCCCAGTTAATGTTTAAGATGATGCTAATAATGAGATGTTTGATGTGGATGCTTTAAATGATGAAGAGGTGTTTGTTGCAGAACAAGAAGTTGCTAATGAAAAAGATGATGATGGTGAAATTACTTTGCTAAGCACTTATAGAAATGAAGTAGTACAAAAACCCATGATGAAAAGGGTTGTTTTATACAAGTGCCAGATGAATCTACAACAAACAAAATCTTCATAACATATCTTCACATCAATCATAGGACAAAGGGTAAAGAATAAATGTAGAAGAACTTTGTGAAGCTATGAAGAAGAAACATTAAATCAGTTTTGATGAAGAAGTTGCTTTAAAGTTACAAGCTGAATTTGATGAAGAAGAAAGACTTGTAAGAGAGAAAGCTGAAAAGGAAAAAGAAGCTATTGCCTTGACTAAAGAATGGGATGATATTCATGCTAAGATTGAGATTGATCATGAATTGGCTTAAAGACTGCAAGCAGGGGAGAAAGAAGAGTTATCTGTTGAAGAAAAGGCAAAATTATTTCAACAACTCTTAGAGCAAAGAAGAAAGCACTTTGCTGCTAAGAGAGCAGAAGAGAAAAGAAACAAACCACCAATACAAGCTACAAAAGAAAAATATCATGTGTAATTACTTGAAAGAATATAAAAGGAATGTAGCTATGACTTGAAAAACAAATATTTGATTTTTATTTAGAGATGTTTGAAAAGCTTTATAGACGAGGGTGTAATTACATTTGTTGACTTTAGAACAGACTTGGTGGAAGGTAGTTCAAAGAGAGCATGAAAAGAGTTGGAACAAGAGAGTACTAAGAAGCAGAAGGTGAATGAGGATAAAGACATAGTAGAGCTTCAAAGTCAAATGGAAGTCATTCCAGATGAAGAAGAAGTTATAATTGATGTTGTACCTTTAGCTATTAAGTCTCCAAGTATTGTTGGTTGGAAGATTCACAAAGAAAGAAAGAAAAGCTATTATCAAATAATGAGAGCTGATGGAAAGTCTCAAATGTACAGAATCTTTAGTCATATGCCTAAAAGTTTTAGCAGGGAAGATTTAGAAGATTTGTACAAGTTGATAAAAGCTAAATATGAGTCAACAAGACTAGTGGAAGACTTGGATTTGTTGTTATGGGGAGATTTGAAGATAATGTTTGAACCACATGTTGAAGATACAGTATGGAGGAATCAACAAGACTGCAAAGTGTTGGAATGGAAGCTGTATGACTCCTGTAGAGTACATTCCTTGAGGATGCAACATGTGTACATTTACATGCTATTAGAAAAGAGATATCCCCTTACACCATCCACAATTATAGATATGTTGAACAAGAAGCTTCAGGTTGATTATTTTAGTGAAATGGCATATCAGCTTCTTAAACTTCTCACAAAACAGCTTAAGAATCAATGAATTATTTAGAAGCATCCTCTTGGTGAATATGGAGCTTTTAAATGAAGAAACTTGAGATTTTGAAGATAAATATCAAGTTTAGGGGAGGATTGTTGGGATTAAAAGCCTTCTTAATGCTGTTAGTATTACTGTTGCTCATATCAGAGTTAATGCTGGCCGAGCCTTTTCAAAGGGGGTTTGGGGTGTTAGTACTGCTCAAGTACTTTAAGAGAGAGAAAAATGATAAGTGTTTACTACTGCTAGTACACAGTTACTACTGCTAGTGTAAAGTTACTACTGCTACTGCATATTAGTGCTGCTCAGAGACTTAGAAGAAAAACTGCTAAGTAGTTATTACTACTAGTACAAAAGTTACTACTGTTTGTACAAAGTTAATGCTGCTGAAGGAGTTAATGCTACTAGTGAAGAAGTTAGTACTGCTTATGTGATTTATATGAGTTATTTGTGTAAAAGATATGTATAACTTATTTGTTTAAAAGATTTGATATTCTTAGGAAAGTATTGTAAGCCGTTTAGGACTCCTTGGTGTTTTAAAAGGAGGTTATGGGCCATTTATAGTTTGATATGAGTCTTCATAGAATTATCATAGCTCAGGTTTTTGTAACCCGTAATACTTTGAGAGTATTCGTATTATTACTATTTCTGAACTTTTGTTTGTTGAAATTATTGTTTATATACTGTTTCATTGACTAGTGCTTCTTATTAGTAAAGATTTAGATTCGCATAATCTTTAATTCATTCAAATAAAAGTTTTCTACTATAGTTGTGTTAGGTTTTATCTAATAGTAACAAATCCTTATACAAGCTTTAGGAATAATCGATATATTAAAGTGGGGACCAATAAAGTAATTCCTCGTCCTCTTTATGGACTGATTACTCTCAGTTCACATAGGTGATGTTTCTAGCATCAAAGGGGATGAAGCTAATATGATATATAATCAAGTTTCTAAAAAGGATACAAGTTTGATTGAATGACACCTGTCAGACATCCGTATAGATAATGGAATTGAGTTTGTCACATATTCAAACTCTGATTAGCTATTTTGTTAGTGTTGAAAATCTCTCATGTAACATCTGGTTGTGAGATACTCCACAAACAAATTGGTGTCGTTGTATAGGATGAAATAGTTCTCTTGTTGAAGCCGCTCTCGTAACTATGGTTAATCTATGCAAAAGCTCTGTTATTTCTATTAGCCGAGGCAGTCGCTACCGCATGTTACACCCAAAACCGATCCATTATACGTCGCTGCCATGGAAAAGCTCCTTATGGCTCTTACATGATAGAAAAACTGATTTATCTTACCTTCATGTCTTTGGTCCACTCTGCTATCCAACCAATGATAGTGAGAATTTGGAAAAACATCAAGCTAAAGCTGATATAGGTATTTTTATTAGTTATGCACCCAAGAAGAAATCTTACCATATCTACAACTGACGTACCCAAAAATCATTAAAACTATCCATGTCGATTTTGATGAAGCTGACGGCAATGAGCTTTGACAAAGCAGTTTAGAACCCGGCTTCTTGAAATGACTCCTCCCCCCCCATGCAACACCTAGTTCAGGACTCATTCCAAAACCCTAATCATCCGTTCAGTACCATTGTACCACCATCGAGAAAAGAATTTAGGATCTTGTGTTTTCAGCTAGTGTGTTGATGAATTCTTCTCTTCCTCTAACAACGTGTTGTCTTACCAAACCCCTGTAGTTAATGCTCAGTTTCCCTGATGCTTTATAAACGATTCAACTTCCTCAATACAACTGTTAATCAAGATGGCAATTCTTACGAGCAATTTCTCAAACCACTCCAAATTACCAGCAATCACTAAAGAAATCCCTCTTGGTGCTGAAGAAGATTCACATGACCTTGAGGTTGCACATATGAGTAACGATCCTTATTTTTGCATTCTAATTCCAGACACTATTCTGTAAGATTTCCGATATCAGTAGTTTTCCTATACTGTTAAATAGACGCTCCAATCTCATAACACCCAAGGAAGTGGACAAAAGATCATCCGTTACGGAATATAATTGGTGAACTCTCCAGACCTATTTCACATACTCCAAAACTACTGAACAAGCCCAGTTCTGCTACTATGATGCCTTCCTAACTTCAGTTGAACCAAAGACATACAAAGAAGCAGTAACTCATTCATGTTGGATTAAGGCAATACAAGAAGAGCTAAACAAATTTGAATGTCTTAAAGTCTGGGAACTTGTTCCTCCTCCAGATAAAGTGATGGTTATCACCTTAAAATGGATATATAAGGTGAAATTGGGTGAATTAGGAGGAATCTTAGCTCGTAGATACTGTTAGGAAGAGGGAATTGATTTGATGAAAAGAATCCTTTGACTCCACGTAGGCTAGACTAGAGGTGTTTGGAGATTTCTTGATTTGTCTGCTCATTGAATATGATTCGTATCTCCAAGATGGATGTGGAGACGGCATTCTTGAATGACATTTTGCATGAAGAGGTCTATGTTAGTCAACCGAATGGATTTTTGGATCCAGACAATCCTAATCACGTGTACAGACTGAAGAAAGCTTTATATGGGTTAAAACAGGCTCCACGCGTGTGGTATGATCTACTATCATCGTTTCTACTATCCCAATGATACTCTAAAGGCACGGCTGATCCCACATTGTTCTCATGAAAACGAAGGCAAAGATATACTACCTGGTACAAATCTATGTTGATGGTATAATTTTGCTTCTACTACTACGGGACTATGTGATAAGTGTTTATGAGAATTTATGATCAAAATTCAGATGTAATGATGGGCAAATTTCATTTTTTTATAGGACTATAGAGTTCACAAAGTATAGTGGCATGTTTTTAAACCAGTTCAAAATATGCTCTAGAATTCTTAAAAATTAGGAATGGAATCTTGTTGACCTTGTGGATACTCTAGGTGGGAGATATCCCAAACTGGCTAAAGATCCACAAGGGAAAAGCCGTTGACCTCTACACATTATTCGTTGGCATGGTTGAAAACCCTTATATATCTAAATCCAAATCGATAGACCTGGTATATGACTTGTATGCATGTGTGCACGGAATCAGGCTCGTCTTTTTTACCGAAAGCTCTACATGCTGTAAAAAGAATCTTTCGATATCTACGTGGAACCGTTTAATCGGGACTTTGGTCATTCAAAGGATTATGCTATTAGCTAACTATAACAACTTTTGAGTTGCTGATAACGGGGTTGTCAAGATACCTGAACGAAGGACATCTGGGAGTATTCAAAGTATTGGAGACAGAATTGTTAGCTGGTCATCAAAAAGGCAGAAAAGCGCTACAATATCCAGTACAGAAGCTGAATACATCGCCTTATCCGGCTGTTGTGCTCAAGTTCTATGGATGAGATCACAACTTACCAACTATGGCCTTGGTAGTCACAACTTTCCAATGTACTGTCGATAAACAATAATCGCTTATTGCCTTATGTTGCAACAATGTTCAACATTCTCGATAAAGAATTTAGTACCATTAGATTTCTCTTCATTAAAGAGCTATGCAAAGAATAGAGTTGTCAAGCTTTATTTGTCAGTATAAATTATCAGTTGGACGACACTTCTCTATCCAAGGCTCTGTTCGTGAACGAATGGAATTCCTTATCGACAAGCTGGAAATGTGGGATTTGGAGTAGTTTTACTCTAAGATCTGACAAGCAAAAAATGTCAGAGTGAAAGCTGAAGAATAGTGGTGCGGTACCTATTCTTAGATCTGTGTATAATATCGTAACATATATAAAACCAGGGAAAAAATCAAAACGATTTTTCACTGCTTATTAATTTTTTATAAAAACAAAATACAAAAATTTTAAAAATATTAGAAAATAGACAAAAAATTTTTTTTATGTCTTGCTTCTCTCTGCATCGTTAATAATTTACGCTTCAGAAATGTCATTAACAATGCACAACAGCTGTAAATAAAGTAATTTGAATAGATAACATGACATATGGCCTTTGCTATTATTTTTGATAGCAACCGGTCATCATCTAAAGGAAGTATTTCAAAAGAAATACTTTGTCTCTTAATGGGAAGATGAATTTTCTCGGGCTATGGTCTTAATTATGACCATGTTAAAGGCTTGTGTTTACTTTGCAACACAACCCGCGCTTTCTGTATACAAATTAATGTATGTGTCAGTGCATTTATTTGTCAAAATAAGAGAAATCTTATTTTTCATAGTGTTAATTTTCAAAAATAAAATAATCATCTTTGTAATTCATCTAAAAATGATTTTTTCAAGACATTTGACCACGCAAACAACGACTACAGCTCTTTAAATAAAGGGTCTTTGTTTGAGGGGGAGACAATGTCAAATTTCTTCTTCAAAATCAACAAGTGATAAAAGGAAAAAGGTTTTCAAACAATAATGGGTTAACAATTAAAGGGGAGTTAATTAATTTTAACTTGTTTGTGCCTTAAATGTTATGTGTTTATGCCTTTAGGGAGTAAATTACAAAAATAAGTATCTAAGCATCACAGTGTAAACTTTAGGGACTAATTGTGCCATTTGTAAATCTATTGTATGCCTTAGTAAACGTAATAATAAAAATAGAAAGGTGTTAATAGGTTAGGGGGCATTTGTGCCAAACTCACAAAGTTTTAACACAAACACCCCCTTTCCCTCTCTCTCGTCACTGTTAACATACACACTCTTTAAAAAAAATTCCCATCCTTACCCTCAAAATCGTCACACACAAGACCACAAGAATCAAACCATACCAAGACTAGAGGTAAACTACAAATATGTTCCTGTATCTAAACAAACTTAATCTACAATCGGAATTAGGTTTATTACTTATTGTTTGCTCAAAATTCTTAGATTTAGCTTAGGGTAGTGAAAAATTCAAATGTTGTCCAAATCCAAAATTAGTTGAGGGGTTTTGATGCTTAAGGTGTGTAGTTTGCTCGGCTATAGCAGTTTTAAATGAAGTTATCAAATGGTTTGTTTTGCTTGATTCTTGGTGCAAAAAATTTGGTGTTTGGAAATTACATGAAAATTATGATGGGTTTATGCTTTATGTGTCCTTGTATGCTTAGGTGAATGCATTTGAGTGAGAAAATCCAATGCTTGTATGTAAAATTTATGTGTTTGTAAAAAACGAGTAACGAGTTACTCGTTTTGATCTTTATATAAATATTTTGTGGATGATTCATGTTATAAATACCTAAAAGATGTTCATATTTGACTAGATTATGTATTTTTTGTTGTATAAGTGCCAAAGATTGGATGTTTATAAAAATCAAAGTTTATAGTGGGCGTTTTATTCGTTTTCTGCCTATAGACGAAGATTATTTACGTACACGACCACATAGACGATGATTTATACTCGGGCATCTAGATGGCGATTTATACATAAAACTCTAGACCGGTAATTACTTATATAAATCAAAATCTAGACGACGATTTATACATCAAAACCTAGATGGTGATTTATACTCAAAATCTAGACGGTGATTTATACATCAATCTCTAGACGGTGATTTATACATCAATCTCTATACGGAGATTTATACACCAATTTAGACGGCGATTTATACTGTCCTTTAAACGGCGATTTATACATGGGATAAGCTGCGATTTATACATGTCTTATAAAAAATGATTTTTTCCTATATGTTTTAACTTGATAACTCAGTTTTTGGTTAAATCTTTCTTATGTCATATGTAAGTTGCTTAATTGATCATGTTTGACAAATTGTTAGCTAGTTGACCTTCCAATTTATGTCATTCGTCCTACACTCTATCTGAATGCCTGATAATGTGTTGAATTTGTCTTGCTAATGTCTGATCTAAGTTGAGCATTATGAATCAGATAGGTCAATCGGTTAATTTATGAATTTGGTTATTTATGAACTGTATTGGAAATATTCTTAGCAGAAAATGAATCCCGCGTTGTCCACTTTACAAGGTTGCACTCGTTTTGAGCTTTGGTTGCTCTAAAAACGATCTAAAAGATTTGAAAAATGCAATGCAATGATGAGTTCAGCAAGCCACAAAGAGAAGAAACATATCAAGTCACATTGGATGCTCTCAAGATATCTCCTTTCTATCTCGCATTTTTGATCACTGCTGAAGTCCCAGAAATCTACATGCATCAATTCTGGAATACCATCAAGAAGATCGGAGATTCAGATGCTTACAACTTAAGGCTGGAAAAGAAAAAGTGCCGAGTTGACACTGAAGTATTTCGTGAGATCCTTCAGATTTGTCCCAAACTCTCTAATAAAGAGTTTGTTGATCCACCATTCGAAGATGAATTAATTTCATTTATCAAGGATCTCGGTTATTCTGGCAGATGTGAAATGCTATTTGCAATTCATACATATCAATTGCATCAGCCTTGGAGAACATTTGTTGCTATCATTAACAGGTGCATCTCTGGGAAGACAACATGACTTGATAGGCTCAGGGAATCACGTGATCAAATCTTGTGGTGTATGTACAATCAGAAGAATGTTGACTATGTTGCTCTATATGTGGGAAGTTTTTTTGTATCCAAGCTGTAATACCGAGAATTAGTCAGCACGAAAAGAACACATGCTCTACCCCAAGTATCACTCAAAGTCATCATCAATCATTTTCATCTCCAAGACAAAACTATCTCAATTGAGGAATAGGAATATTTCTTCACACTCAGTCGCAATGATAGTTTGTCGGGACTTGAAGTTTGTTTTTCAATAACTTGAAGTTGTCACAGATATGGGCAATGATTTCTAATGGATATAAATAGGACATCAAAGATTCTAAAGCTTTACAAGACATACTATAACTTTGCTACTGGAAAGGTTCATCTAAGAAGGCAAAAGAAAAGTTCAAGAAGCCTGCCTTCCTAAATATACAAACTATACTAGCCTCTCCAAAAGAATCTACAATGAAAGTCCTACGGGTTAAGAGTACCCTGGCAAGAAGTCTACCACTCCACCAACAGTTAGGGTGTTTGGTCATAGCGGATACCTCTCTGGTGTGTCTGTATCAAAGAAGAAAGCACTAGCTAAGGCTGTTAGAGGCAAAGGCATTACTCTCAGATGCAGCACTACTTGAAGATGCTCAACTAAAGAAAGCTCTCCAGAAAAGCAGGCAAGAAACTTACTAGCTTTAAGCTAGTGGCTAAAGTGAGGGAGCTGATTTTGAATCAGAGGTTCCTGATGAGTCAAAAGATCTTCTGATACAAGTGAAGGAACTGGTGTGAAACCAGGGGTTCCCGATGTGTCTATAGCAGATTCTTCTGAGAGTGACAACGAATCGTGAGGAGATAGTGAATATGACATTGAAAGTTATGACAACAATGATGAAGGAAGTAAAAATAATGATGATGATGGTAATGATGCACAAGATAGCGAAAGGACTGATTCAAATGAAGAGGAGAATCCTAATCTTAATCTGACTGTTGATGAATAAGAAGAAACACATGATGAAGAGTACGAATACAATCTTGATGATTATGTCCCTATTGATGAAGAAGCAGTGATGAAAACAGGAATTTATTGATGAGAGTATGATAAATTATTTAAGGTATGAATGTAAGGTCAAAGTTGCAGAATATGAAAAAGTAAGGAAAGGAGATGTAGAGATAACTGATGCTACTTGTGAAAGTGGTTCTCAAGAAAAGTCATATGAGCAAGTCGTTGAAGATGCACACGTGACAATTACTACTTCACAGAAGACTGAAGGGTCAAAGCAAAGCTCTTCTACGTCATCCGACTTTGCAAGTAAATTTCTTATCTTGGATCATGTTCCACCAGTCGTCGATGATGTCGCTTCCTTAATGAATGTCAAGACTCATCAAGAAGATTCAAGCACTCAAGCACCCCCTCTTCTCTCAGTACTTGTGATGGCAATCCTGAAAACTTCTAGTGTTCTTGCAACAACCATTCCTCTAACAATCATAATGATCACTCCTCTTCCTCAACTGACAACACCATCTCTTGCACCAACAACCATTTCATCTACAACCTCAATTCCTGCACTTCCTGATTTTTCTTCCCTAGTTGGATTTGATCAAAGAGTTTCCACTTTATAAAAGGAGTTGTCTCAATTTAAACAAGCTGACTATCCTGCACAACTCCTCAAATCTGTCAAATCTCAAGTTCCAACAATAGTGGATGACCTTCTTAGTACAAGAATTGGATATGCTATTCGAATAGTCATCCAGGTCATACACCAAGGAATTAAAAAGAAATCTCAAGAAGAGAGGAAGTTATACATAGATGTTGTTGAGAAATCAGTGAAAGACATTATAAAGGATGAAGTCAAAAGTCAACTCCCTCAGATCCTACCTAAGGATGTATCATACTTCGCCACTCCTGTGATCTAGAGTACTATTATGGAGTCACTTGAGAATGTCTTATTGGCTAAATCTTCTTCTCAACCTAAGTCTACATATGAGGCAACATAGTCACTTACAGAGTTTGAATTAAAGAAGATTCTTCTAGACAAAATGCAGAGAAGTGACTCATATAAAGTTGCTCCTGAACACAAAGAACTCTATGATGCATTGGTTAAATCTTACAAGCTTGACAAGGACCTCTTTAAATCCTATGGTAACACATATTCTTTAAAGAGAGGTCATGACGACAAATATCAAGATGAAGACCCTCCAGCTGGATCAGACCAAGGGTTGAAGAAGCAGAAGACGTGCAAGGATACCGAACCATTTAAACGTCCAAAGTCAAAGGAATCAAGGTCATCTAGCACATCCAAGATACACCAAAGCTCTAGCCTAATTATCAGTAAGTCTGCGTAAGCCGACGGAACCAGTGTTTGAAGCTGCAGACAATGAGATGCCAAAAGGGATCAAGGGAGTGAGTTTGGTCATACAGATGATCAACCCGATGTTGAGGCTACTCCTAATCATGACTGGTTCAAGAAACCTAATAAGCCTCCAACTCCTGATCGTGCTTGGAATAAGTCAAAATCTATTAACTTTAGACCACCTCAGACATGGATTAGTGTTGAGATCGTTTAAGCCCATCTAAGATATGTTTTACAGATAATATAAATATGCAGCGGAATATAAAGAACAATATATTATCAAACTAGGTTTTTATTCTCATTACGTTACACCTTACCCAATCTATAACTGGAGCTACTAAACTAAAATAACTATTAAATCTTAACTACTAACTAAATGTGTACACCCACATGTTTTTCTAGACTCTCATTGGGAGAGTTCTATGTTTTCTGGATGCTTAAAACCATATGCCTGATATCTCTTTATATATCTAGAGATAATCTAGGGTTATAAGAGGCATAAGACAAATAACAAATTAAGAACAAATAATATTTCTAACATATAATATTATCTTCTGCTACTTTATCTTTTAGGAGATCGTCTGAAATCTTCAAAATCTTCCATCTTTTCGAAGATTCTTCTTTTGCATTAAGTTCCTTTTTTTTGTTTGTTTCATTCTTTTATTTCACTTTGTCTCATCAAATCAAGAATTTAAAGAATCCCAACAATCTTCCCTTATTTGATGATGACATAACAAACAAAGTCGTGTACGAACTTTAATCATAAAGCCAAAGCTTCCCCTGAAGTTGAGATGTTAGGAATTAATCTTAACAAGAATTCAATACTGGCCAATGGTAAAAACTTACAGTACTAATGGAGTTAGTACCTACCGTACAGACTTAGATACTGCCAGTGTTAGTTAATATGTAGGAGAAAGAGTTATATGCTGCTGGTCAAGCTGCTGACTTAGAGAATATAGTATGCATGGGAGATTTTTATGGGGTGGTTTGTAACTGATCTAAAGAGATATGTAGTTATCTTTGTAAAGGCTCCTTGAGTTCTATAAAGGATGATCTAGGTTTAGATATATAGTTCATGTTTTTTAGACAAATACTTTTAGAAATAGATTGTGATAGCTTCTAGGTTGTAACCCAGTACTAACAAGAGTACTCGTTTTATTTATTCTTAAATATTGAAGCAGTTTGTTATACTTCATTGTTCATTTGGTGTTTGTCTATTACTGTTTATTGATAAACAATCTTAGAGTATCAAAGTGTAGGATTCCGCATCACTTTGGTATACATACAAAGTATCAATCCTTGCTGTTATTTGGATTCTTACAACGGTAACAAACCCTTTACTACGTCAAAGAGTGATAAGGTGTGGGTGCAATCAACAATGGTATCAGAGCTTGTGCTTTGGAAACTTTGACTCAGGGATATGGAGTTGGAAAAATTCTCAAAACAATGCGTGGCAAAGCTTCCCATCATGTCTCAAACTCGGGGAAGTATGAGATGTGGGTAATCAGGATCAAGCAGTAGTACTTTCAGATCCAAGATTATGCATTTATAAGACGGTAATGAAAATGAATATTCGTGGGTTACTATTCCTGTTTACAACACCAAGAATCTGGTCCATCAACAGCATTGAAGATGACTGTGCCCTCTACTGCTGAAGAAAAGATTTGCAAAAAGAATGATGTAAAGGCTCGAAGTATTCTGCTTATGGCACTGCCCAATGAACATCAACTTACCTTTAACTAGTATGTTGATGCTCAATCAATGTTTGCTGCCATTAAAGCTAGATTTAGAGGGAATGAAGCAACAAAGAGGAAACAGAAGGCCTTACTAAAGCAACAGTATGAAAATTTCAATGCTTCTAGCTCAGAATCTCTTGATTCTATCTTTAACATGCTCAAAAAGCTTGTTAGTTTAGGGCAATTCTGGGTGTAGTTACTCCTATGAAGATCTAAATGTAAATTTTTGAGGAGCTTACCTTCTGAGTGGGTGATACTTATCGTGGTAGTTGGTGGATGAACAAAACCCGACTTTGTAACTATGGGTTTGGATGATTTGTACAATAATTTTAAAATTGTTGAACAAAAGATTAAGAGATCTACTGGTGTTATCAATGATGAAAAGAACTTGGCATTTCTAACCACTACAGGTGGAAGCAGTGTTAATAATATTAATACTGTTAATCCTGAAGTTAGTACTGGTATCACCAAAGTTAATACTGCCAGTACTGAAACTAGTACTGCTAGTTTTAGTGATGCCACAGTTTATGCTTTTCTGTCCACACAACCACAAGGGTCTCAACTAGTTCATGAAGATCTTGAGCAACCTTTTTTTTTCCCCCCATGATGTGATTGGAAGAAATGGATCTAAAGTGGAATTGGAACTTCTAAGCTATTGAGGGCAAGAAAGTTCTATAGAGAAAACTAAAGGAAGTTCATCATTGATGGAAGCTAGTACTGTCTGGATATGATAAACAAAGGTTTGAATATTTTAAATGCCATTTTAAAAAATGGGACATTTTACTTGAGGAATGGCAGAGCACCAAGATAGTAAAGACAACGAAATTGGATCAAGGTAGCTCATCAAAGGCAGTAAGATTTGAAAGTTGCTTCTAAAAAGGCAATGTGTGCTATAGTGGTACTAGATTTGATCGGAGAGTGAATGGCAGAGGAAGAAATCATGTAAAATGGCTTCTCATGGCATTCTCAGATTCTGAGGTAACAAATGATAATCTTGTTCTAAAATCTTGTTTGCAAACTATGAAAGCTATAAAGAACAGTATGTGATTTTTATTGTTAAATTAGATGATACTGGTTTTAAAGCTTCTACATACAAAAGAGGTTTATCAATTTTAGAAGGGCAAATTCTTAAATATAAAGAATCTGAAGTCCTTTTTTCTGAGGAAATTGCTTTGCTTAAAAGAAGTGTAGGTCACAAAGAGTATCTAATGGGATTACTTAGGACTGCTTAACTTGAAAGTTATTAAGAGAAGAAAAGATGGGTTTGAATTTATGATTGCAAAGTTTGGAAAATAATCAAAGAATTTGATCTAATTGTTAGCATGTCAGATTACTGACAAGGCAAAAGGGCTTTGGCTACAATGTTGTCCCATCACCTCATCCTTTGATTCTAAATTAGACCAACACCCTTCTAGATTTATCTTATTCAGATCTAACAAGAAAGAAAAGATTCTAAACAACTGAGGGTATGTTGGTGTATGGTCCTAGGGAATTCAAGTGTAATGCCTACCACTAGTTGTGATAAAGCAGTCAGATAATTCTATGGAGATAATGATGCTCTTTAAAAACCAACAACAAAAGATGAGTCTTGCTCTGTTAAGTCTTCCATTAAGGTTAGACATGATTGGAAAGAAAAGTTTTTTGTCTGTAATCAAGTTAGGAGAATAGACCTAGAAAGCTAGAAAGAATAATGATGCTCCAATCATTGAAGATTGGGTGTCAGATGATGAGGATGATGTTGAGCCTATCCATAAGGTTGAAAAGAAAATTGTTATACCTACTGCTACTAACAAAGAGTATGTTAAACCTGACACACCAGTTATGAGGTCAGTTAGGTATGCAGAAATGTACAGGTCACAAAGACATGAGGAAACCAAAAGGAATGGAATGGTCAAATAATCCAAATCTATTTGGATGTACTTTTATTTTTAATATAACAAGGCTCATGTTTTATCTGTGGAAGTTTTGAACACCATTCAATTCAGTTGTCCTAATGTTCACAAAACATATGGTTCCAAAGAGCAGTCTTTAATGAAGACTGGCTTAAACTATTAATAAAGCAAGCCTTTTAATATGTTAGGTTTTGTTGTTAAACACCGGGAGACCTTTTAGTAGTGTTTAGGTCTTTTAATACTGTTTTTGTCCTTCTTATACTGCTCACCCAAAATCAACATTTCTTATGTGCTAGCCAAGGACATATTTTCAAAATTCAAGCACAATCAACTATTACTAGCCCTTTACAAGAAAACGGGATTAAACAAAAAGGTCTAAAATAATCCAAACTGTTAATACTGGTATGGAAAATGTTAATACTATAAGGGCAAGGGGATTTAATGCTGTTAAGCCCTCAGCATGTTGGGTTTGGAAACCCATCAAACCCAATGGTGCATCACTGGTTTTCAACAAATATAATTACATTGATGCACGAGGCAGATCCAAGTCAGTAATGGCTTGGGTCCCCAAAGATAACTAACTTCATAAGTTTTGTGTGCAGAGCAATTCACAGCTAAATGATAAAGGATTTGTTGATAGTGGATGCTCAAGGCACATGTCTGGAAACATAGCCCATCTTTCAGATTTCAAAGACTTTGATGGAGGTTATGTTACTTTTGGTGGAGGAGCAAATGGAGGCAGAATTACTGGCAAAGGTACTATTAAAACTGATAAACTTGATTTTGATGATGTATACTTTGTCAAAGAGTTAAAGTTCAACCTCTTTAGTGTCTCACAGATGTGTGACAAAAAGAACTATGTTCTTTTTACTGATTCTGAATGTCTTGTTCTATCTCCTAATTTTAAGTTGCCTGATGAAAATCAGATACTTCTTAAAATTCCTAGACAGGATAACATGTACAGTTTTGATATGAAAAACATAGTTCCTAAAGATGGTTTAACTTGTCTAGTTGCAAAGGCTACATCTGAGGAATCAATGCTATGGCATAGAAGGCTTGGTCATGTCAATTTTAAGAATATTAATAAACTTGTCAAAGAAAATCTTGTAAGAGATTTGCCTTTAAAAAGATTTGAGAATGACCAAACTTGTGTTGCCTGTCTTAAAGGCAAGCAACACAGAGCCTCTTGTAAGACCAAGGCCTTTAATCCCATTACTAAGCCATTGTTTATGCTGCATATGGATCTCTTTGGTCCAACTTTTGTTAGTAGTCTAATGCATAAAAAGTACTGCTTGGTAGTCACTGATGATTATAGTAGATTTTCATGGGTTTTCTTTTTAAAAACTAAGGATGAAACAAGTGAGATCCTTAAAAACTTTATCAAAGAGATAGAAAACCTAGTGGATAAGAAAGTGAAGATAATCAGAAGTGATAATGGGACAGAGTTTAAAAACAAAGTGATGGATGAGTTCTGTAGGGAAAAAGGTATTAAAAGAGAATATAGTGTAGCTAGGACACCTCAGCAAAATGGTGTAGCTGAAAGGAAGAATAGGACACTCATTGAGGCTGCTAGAACAATGTTAGCTGACTCTAAGTTACCTACAACATTTTGGGCAGAAGCTGTTTCTACTGCTTGCTATGTACAGAATAGGGTCTTAATAGTCAAGCCTCATAACAAGACTCCTTATGAACTCTTTAGAGGTATTAAACCAGCTATAGGCTTCATGAAACCATTTGGATGTCATGTTACTATTCTCAATACCTTAGATAAGTTGGGCAAGTTTGATGGAAAAAGTGATGAAGGTTTCTTTGTTGGATATTCCTTAAGTAGCAAAGCTTTTAGGGTATACAACATTAGAACCAGAAAAGTTCAGGAAAACTTGCATGTTGGGTTCTTAGAGAATAAACCTATGATAGAAGGAAATGGTCCAAAGTGGCTGTTTGATCTTGATTCTCTAACCCAATCAATGAATTATGTACCAGTGGTTGCAGGGACTTTTTCTAATGATTCTGCAGGTATACAAGGAGTTTCTGAGTCTAGCACATCCTCTCAACAAGATCAAGATTGGATTGCAATGCCAATTTGGAAGGATGCTTCATATTTTGGTGATGCTTCACCAAATATTGTTGATGATGCTACAGAAGAGTCTCATGATGGTAGCAATATTCAGAATAATGGTACTGCTGATCAACAAGTTAATACTGCCAGGCAAGAAGTTAATACTAGTAGTAGAGAAGTTAGTACTGCTATCCCTGGAGTTAATACTGCTACTCCTGAAGACTTGATAGGACCAATTCCTACATCTAAAGACACACAAGTGGAGGATCAAGAAATTGAATTAGGGAACATTTCACCATCTTATGCAGTTTCTTCCACTCCTTATACAAGAATTCACAAAGATCACCTAATTGATCATGTGATTGGTGATGTACAGTCTTCTATTCAAACAAGAAGAATGACAACTTCTTACTCTGAACTAGGATTTCTTGGTGCCATTTATGAAGGAAAGACTCACCAGGACCTTCATACATGTCTTTTTTACTTGTTTCCTCTCTCAGGAAGAACCAAAAAGAGTTTCTAAAACTCTTAGTGATCCTGCATGGGTAGAAGCAATGCAGGAGGAACTTCTACAATTCAAACTGCAAAAGGTATGGGTTCTTGTAGATTTACCTAAAGGTCATAGAGTGATTGGTACAAAGTTGGTCTACAAAAACAAGAAAGATGAAAGAGGGATAGTCATCAGGAACAAAGCAAGACTTGTTGCCCAAGGACATACTCAAGAAGAGGGCATCGACTATGATGAAGTCTTTGCTCCAGTGGCTAGAATTGAGGCAATAAAATAATTCCATGGCTTATGCTTCATATATGGATTTATTGTCTACCAAATGGATGTTAAAAGTGCATTCTTGTAGGTTCAGATTGAAAGAGGAGGTAATAAGTATGCAACCTCCAGGTTTTGGAAGATCTGACCATCCTAATAAAAGTCTATAAGGTATTGAAAGCATATAAAGGATGTTATTTAGTGAGTTTGAATATTCGAGGCCGAAATACCATCTAGGAAGGCAAATGTAATGTTGTAGCCGTGGAGTGAGGAAGAAAGGAGTGAAGCCAAGAATGAGTCGAGATAGTTGTACGACATCGATCAAGGTTTGAGAAAAGGATTTTGGTGCATAAGATAAAATGTACAAAGCAAAGAACGTGTCAACATAAGATGTTGTGTGGCTTGGACCAATGAGTGTGAAAAGAGATGAAGAGTGGTTCATATTGGTTAGACAAGGTTCGGACCTCCATTTGGAGAGATGTAATACCATGGATATTGAAGAGGCGTATACGACAAAGTTTCAATCCATCCTGGAGCGGAAAACATGTTGTTTGAATTTAGGTTAACTAATCAATGGCTGAGTATGAAGAAGGATATAGCTAGTTGGCGTAGTAAAGTTATTTAGCGTATTTGGAAGTGGAGTTGAGAATCAAGGTCTTCAAGATTGTTGCTACAACCCGAGTTTACCTGAGTAGAAGTGGGAAAGGATTACAAGGATATTGTTGTCAGTTACCAAGTGTGAGTAGTGGATACGATGCGATTTGGGTGTAGTCAATGGACTGACTAAGTCACCCCATTCCTAGCTATGCTTAAGAACAAGTATGGTAGATTTTAGAGGTAATTGGAATACTCACTTTCAGTTGAAGATGAGTTTTTTCCTCAAGGTGGGGATTATCATTCCGAGTATGGATTGTGCAACATTTGAAGCATGGTATGGAAAGGAATGTAAGGATTTACCGTTTTATGGCCGTAATTGGAGAGAGTGGGTGAAAGGATCGAATTGGTACAAGAAACAACCAACGAGATAGTGGTAATACAGGAAAGCTAGAGGCAGCAATTGTCGAAAGAGTTAGCTTGGTAGTATGGGAAACTTTTGAATTTAATGCTGGAGGCTATGGGTGGTTGAAGGTCTTCACCTTGGAGAGGTGTAGTAATTTTGGAAGAAAGACAAGATTAGAACTGATTATGTAGACCATTTGAGACCTTAGATGATTGGCCTATAGTATCGGTTGAGAATTTTATATCAAGAAGCAGAGTATTAGAAATTGATTGGGAGATGCTAATAGTTTGAGTAAGACCTGAATTTGCGTGGATTTCTTTTAAGATACATTAAGCATGTACCATCTTATAACTTAATTCAAGAGAGTTTCTTGTTGATGAGTTGCGAGTTAAGATAAAAACACGTTGTTACAACAACTTAAAAGGTTTAGATCATTTTTCCGATACGACGAGGTCTGTTAGTGGGATGCTTCTTTTGCGTTTTGGGGTTGTTGTGTTGCAATTGCACCCTTATGGGGGGAAGCAAGTCATTAGCAGTTGGATTCGGATTGAGGAAGTTATTCATATTACAGGTGACAAGAACTCTTTGTTTGTCAAGGAACCGTAGATGTTGTGGACCAGAGATCCATGAGTCAAAGCTGTGTATGATAGCATAGTGAAAGTTTGATGGGAATTCGAAGCGTGGTCCTAAGCAACTTGGGAACCAAGATCAAATGAGGTATAAGTGACCTCATTTGTTTGTCGATAGTGCTAAGCCTCGAGTAGTTAAATCTTGGGAGGGGGGGAGATTTTTCTCAAGGTGGGATACAGTGACACTGTACTTGAGCATTAGTCAAACCGTTGTTGACCTAAATATCTATTCTATGTAATGGGTTAATGTGTTTATATGTGTTTAATATTGTGTTTGTGTATTGATGGTGAGATTTGGATCATCAATCCATTGAGCATGATCATCTCCTGGGATTGATTTGTGATGGATTTTATGGAATGCATTTCGTTCACTTTTGGAGACAAGGAAATGATATTTTATTGAAGTGGGTTCGCGTTAATTATGTAAGTAATTATACGTAATACGTAATAGGTGTTAGTAATATTAGGTGAAATTAGTTCTAGTATTAGAATAAGGAAGAAATGACAATTTCTATTTTTTTGGAATGTTAGTTTAATAAAAATGAAAAGTATATTATTTTTAAAGGTCGATTAAATTGCGCTTACGCAAAAAGTATGCTCAAATAAGCTTAGGTTTTTTATAAAAACTAAGTACAAGCAAATAATTAATAATTAAAAAATAAATAAATAAATAAATATTTTTTTTTATACAATGAAAAGTAAAAAACGAATTTAGAGAAAAAGAAAGAAAAAAATGAATTTTAATAGGCAACAAATACTAATTAGACTTAACAATAATTAGTTGGGGCCTATAACTAACAAAATAAAATTCCCATAACCCTCCCACCCTTGTATAACCGTAATCAAACAAAGAATGAAAAGAGGAGAAAAAAATAGGGTTTTTTGCTTTGTGAAGAAAACAAGTTCTAAGGTAAGTTTACTTAAACTTTTGTTATTATTAATCTTTAATCATCTAATAATTAATATGGTGGATAATTAGGGTTTTATTAAATCTGTAATTAATGATATAATAATCATGTTATAATGATTAGGGTTTAATTAGAAGTTTATGGGTGTAATTGGTTAGACTTAATTCGTGTTAGAATTTGATTTATATTAGGGCAGAATTTAGGGCTGTGTTGTTTGACTGATATCTCAATGATGTTAATAGCTTTTGTCAAGTTTCCAGTACTATAACGTAGCTCAGAGAGTCTAGTTTTCAGAACATCTGGCCTGAAGGTTTATGAGGTAGGAAGTCATTCAAACGTTGGTTGCAAGAAAAGTTGTCAAAGGAGTAAATATGCTCAGATTTAGGTCAGATTACGAGGTATAAAATCCCCACTTAAAATTTGAATTAGGATTATCCCTTCTACAGGAGTTTAGTTCTATGTGTCTATTAGAAATCCCCCAAAGCAGAGCTTCTGATTTGGAGTCTAAGTATGATTTTAAGTCCAAACTTTTTAGTGTGCAATCATATCTGAATTAGGACTGTTTTGAAGTTGATTTTCTTAGGAGTACTTGAGCATGTAAATGGCTCTTGAGAATCATGAGGTAGTTAATATACTCATAAATGAACATAAGGGATTTTTAGTATGAATTATGGAGATCAGTAAGTAGAGGTTTTGAGTACGTTAAGTGACTTAAAATTTTGCAGCTTTGAACAAAATGGACTTAACTAGTCAACTTGTTATGAAGTATTAAAGTATGGGTATAGTGTCAGGGTGACCAATGGGGTTAATAAAACACTTAGACTTTAAACCCATCTAGGATCGTTTTACAAATAACATCATAAACATGCAGCGGAATATAAAGAACAATGATGTTATTAAACAAGGTTTTCTTCATTGAACGTTTCCCTATTACCCCAACTATAACTTGGGGCTACACCAACTACTATGGTGTACTAACTAACTAACTATGGTGTACACACACACACCTTTACTATTCGACTCTCATCAGTCGATGTTTCTATGGATGGATCTAAAACCTATGTCTATGATCTCTTTATATAATAGAGACCATAAGACGTTACAAAGGAATTCTAATAAAACACATTAATGACATTAATTAGTATTTATCACACGTTTAAGTTACATCTTGTAACTTCCCAATCATTAAAGGCTGTAACTTCCCAATCATTAATTTGTAGTCAAACTCCATCTTTTGTAGAATTCCAATTTGTCGATTAAGTCCTTCTTGTTTCATTCTTTTGTTCTTTTGTCTCATCAAATCTATAATTCCCAACAGGAACCATTGTAGTATGCATGAGTTGGATTAACTTCCCCCAATTCATGCAGCATGTCTTGAAAAGCTTTCTTCATAGACTCCTTTTTGGCGAAGTTTCTGAATCAGCTTCCCCCAAACCAACATCCCTATCTTAAGCAGATTCTGAAACTTTGATGTAGCTTGAACAATCTTCTACTTGTCATTGACGTGCACAGCAGAATTTTATAGAAGTCAAACCACACCAACGACCACTGCTTCTTGTCATTAGGGCTTGGTGAATATTCGTTCGGGGGTGCATGCGAGAAATCAGCAACAATTCTTCTCACGTATGCAGAATACTTCATAAACCATACTAAGTAAAGTAGTCTACACTACTTCCCCTTGGAAGTTGACACGGTAACATCAAAGTTAACTAAGTCTCGGATGTATACATTTTCCCCCATGATGGTTGCGAACTCTCGGAAGCATCACTGTCGTGTACGCCCATATACTCGAGAAGTTCTTATCTTAAGCACAAATCTTGAATCCCAAACGAACCATTACCCTCTTGTCTTCAGAAACCGTAGAGGAGATGAAGCAAGAATCAAGAACACTTGGTATAATCAAGGTCAATGAAAGTCATCGAAGAACTTTGAAGATTTTGCTTAGACTGTAAAGGATCTTTGTCTTGGAATAACACAAAAATACCCGTGAGAAGTACTGATTACATCTCAACCTTTAAACTCTCTGGCTAACTTACCAACCTCGTATTCTGTAGGCTATTGTCGTGATCACATGGTGAAGTAAACCTGATATATCAAACTTGAAACTGAAGTAAAATCCCCTAAATTTGTTACTTAATCTTGCACTGTTGTTGATTGAAGAACAATGTAGAATAAAATCTCTAAGTACCTTATACCCAACATCAAAAGTATAAGAAGTACAACACCTCTTGAAATTATCCACATCGACATCTGCATGTGACACTGAGTACTACAACGTAACTCCTTTAAGTGATAGTTATCCAGGTCTTCATCCAACCACCCTTTGACTTCTGGAAACTAGATAATTCAAGTCTTAATCATAATTGTATACGTTCAAGCAAGTCATCAATCGATAGAAAATAGAAGAAAGTCTCAATGATGAAATAAGTAGACACCTCTGTGAAATTCAACTTTAATCGCAAATAAGGGATACCAAATCAACTCCATGATCACATGTCATCGTAATCTAAATTTCTAGCCATTTTGTCATTTAAGTAAATCTTTTCAGGATCGTTTTGGGATTAAGTGTTGTTGTTTGTGTGGTGTGTTGTTATGGTTGATTGTGTCTTATGAGTCTCGATTCTTGATTGTGGTGTTTGTTTGTTGTTCTTGTTTTGATTATAATATTCCCAAATTCGGTCATATGCCCAAAGTCGGTAAGATCCAGAGGTTGGGGAGGATGAAACAAATAAGGTAGCCATATTATTGATGATGAGAGAAAAAAGGGAAAGATGTGTGTGTGATAGGAGAGAGAAAAACACACACACACACCTTATGTGAAATGTTACAAATGAATCCTCTCCCCTCCTATGGAAGTATAGGAGGGGGTATTTATAGTCTTTATGTCGGTTTCCTAACTATCATAATGTTGACTAGTCAACACATTTATTGTTTAGTCAACACATTTATTGTCCTTGTGTTGGTTTCCTAACAATCATAATGTTGACTAGTCAACACATTTATTGTCTAGTCAACACATTTATTGTCTAGTCAACACATTTATTGTCCTAGTTCATAACCGACACGACTTAATGTAATTCCGTTTTAGTCAACATATTTTAATGCTAACAAGCCTGATTAGATCTTTCTTCTTCATAGGCTTCACAGGTTCTTCTATCATTATTCTTTTACCCTTGTCCTATGATTGTTGTGAAGAAATTGTTGGTGTAGATTTTGTTGTTGTAGATTCACCTGGCTCTTGAAAAATAATCCCTTTCACCTTGGGTTTTGAAGTTTTTAATGCTTTAATTGCTTGAGCCAAAGTAATCTCTTCAGTAGTTATTGTAACAGTTTTGTAGCCTGTTCCAACTTGGTGCAGCATCAACTACTTTCCTCAGATCTAATGATCATTTGCCCTGCAATAAACACTTCTTCACTATTTAAAGCATCCATATCAAACATTTCTTTGTTAGCATCATCTTGAACATTAACCAGGATAATGTCTTCATTTGCATCAATAGCATTAATCCTCCCCTGTTTGGATGCATCATCACCCAAATCTTCTTCATCACTATAGGATTCTACCCTAGCACTCAAACCAACTTTGTATAGTCTCTTCAGCTTATGAGTTCTTGAACTTCTTTTCTTTTCAAGCTTCTTGACCCTCCTTTTCAAACTAGCAATCTCATTAGCTTGAGTGGTCTTTGTCTTCTCCAAATCAAGAACCTTCTTTTGTAAATTGGTACATAATGCCATCAATTCATGAGTTTAAGTCTATCCTCATCACTTTGAAGTGTGTTACCTCTTGTGAGCAGTGAATCATTGGAATGTTTAGATACACTCTCAAACCTAGTTTGAGAAATAATATCCCCCTTGGTTTCTTAGCACCAGGGACCACCGCCTGAATTAGTTCCTTGGGAACTAAATTCATTAGGTGTTGCCTTGGATTGGGTCTTATTTATGTTAACACTGTCTTGCTCTGCTTCTAAGCTAGAAGCAGTAGTGGCAACCTTCACCAAACTGTCACCAAACTCCTTATGGACAGCCTCATCTGCAACATTTTCAATAGGATCACTAAACTGAGGCACCTTACTGTCCTTTCTTTTAGGCTTCCTAGGTTGTTGTGTCTTTTGAGGTTGAGTTGATGGTTGAGTAATGATGGGTGTGTGATGGGGATCAGTTGGAATTGTTGAACCTTTACCCAATTGTAATTTGTTTTGTACTACTATTGTTTGAAATAAAGGTGTTACTCTACCAGAAAAACCTTTGCCTACCTTTCTCGTATTTGCAAAAATCTTTTTAGTATGAGAGGGTGCAATATATATTCTCTCATGAGTTGACATCCCATCAAGTTGTTGGTCAAAAAAAACTTGTACAAACCTTGGACACATCAAAAATTTGCCAGACAAATTATCCAAGTTTCTAATCATACTTTCAAAAATGAATTTCTGATTTGTAGCTAAGCAGATAATGGCAGATGCCATAGTACTACTAAACTCATTCCAGGCAGTAGTCTTTGGATTTAGACACTGTAAAATAGTATGAATTAGAATTTTCCATTGTAGAGAAAAGAATGATTTATAGAAAGTTAGTTTTTGTGAAATTTTCTCATACCCCATCAATGTAAGTTGTTCAAAAATGGTAGAGTTTGGTAAACAATCAACACCTTCCTCATCTTCTAGTTGAAGATCGCTTCTAACAGAGGATTCAGTGATAATTATCTTCTTGCCATCTACTAGGGCATGTAATTGTTCTTCCCCATCGATAGTTTTGGCCTTGACAGTAGACCAGAACCGTTCGATGCAAGAAATATATATAGTGGGATTAATTGTTAATGCATACCTTATAAGGTGTGCATTCAAAAAATCCACAATTTGTTCAAACCCATTACTCTCTGTGGGTTTAGACAAAAAAGCGACCATATTATGAGTATTTGCAAATTTTAAAGTCGCCATTTGTGTTAGGTTTTGATAATGGATGATAAAATTGAGTTAGGGTTTGTAATTGAAGAGT
>BQNB010003557.1:0-114021 GCA_026074375.1 Tanacetum coccineum
AATTGTACCTATTTAGTCACACAAAAATCGTGGATACAGACACTAAAGCTTTCTTATGTGTGACTAACTCGAATGTGTGACCATAGGTGACCTACGGCCGCGCGACCTTTTATCACACACGGAACTTTTTGCGTGTGTGACTATATGTATATAGTTACACATTTTTGGTGTGACCAATACCACTTTTTGTACTAGTGAAACCAAAAACAACACTTTAACGGGCAGTGTACCCGATCGGTAGTAGTTTCGTGGTAAGTAGGGTGTCGAACACTTGAAGCGAGGTTAAATCTATCAATTTAATTAATATCTTGGTTATCTAGTCTATGTTAATTCTATCATATTCTAAACCTATGTCAGTCCTAATCCTAATTCTAACGGGAAAATGAGGTTTTCAGCCTGAGAGACTGGCACGGTTTGGTTGGTGACTACAATCAATTCAAAGCACTTTAACCCACGTGAGCTAATTAACAAAAGATAAAAGAGCACTCGAGCCAAATATAAGAAAACTATATTAACCATTATTAATCCGATTAGAAAGTTGGTTTGTTTATTAAGTGCAATGATTTCTTCTCTCTAGGCGGCATATCATTCTTAAGACTTAGGCGTTACATCATCTTAAGACCTAGACACATTAATTCTGTCACAATTACATTATCCGCATAAAGCATCCTTATTTGCTGATTATAATCTATCTTAGGGATTAAAGCAATGGTGATCTTGTTAAACCCTAGCTCATAGAGACTTTACCCACTTACCGCTTAATGGTAGTTTATACGCTAGTAGTCCACTTGTCCATCTATCTAATAGAATTAGAACATTACTTGTTGAACTATCTAGGTCACCTGCTAGTCAACACGATCAATAAACCATTGGCAATATCCAATTAACTAGTTAAGCCCGAAGCGTATCCTAGACACAGACTTTAAAGGATAATATTTATGATCATATGGTTCTAGATATATAAATTACTATATGAAGAGCTATCCCAGACTCTAGATCTACTTGGTCTGTATCACTAGATCCAGTTGAATGATAGGTCATATACAAAAGCGCATAAACATAAACAAGCATTCAACGATAATCAAGAAATCAAGATAAACAAATATCAAACATTCAGATCTTCATAATAATGGCTAATACCCGAAGGTATTAGCCTTCAAATGTCATAATAAATACGAGAGTAATTATTTAGCCAAGGTAAACTAACCGAGTTAACGAATGATACCAAAAACTGAACGATTACTAAAGTATATGGAATTACACGTTGTCTCCTATAGAATTGATAACGTTGCTCGAACTCTTTTGCACTTTTTCTCTTCTGAAAATTGACTTTTATGGTTTAGGTATAGAGAATATGATTTAGCACACTTAAAACTCATTTTTGAGTTTTCTATTTATAAGGTCTAGAAGTCGGTTCGATACGGTGTATCCAAGGATTGGATACGACGTATTAGGGATTTCTTAGAGTAGGGGCCACGCTTGATATCTTCCAGATGATTATATTCATTCCATATTCCTAATACGGCGTATTGGTATTCTGGATACGGCGTATTGAGCTTTATTCCACTATGGTCTTTGGTGAGTGTAGGCACGGATACGCCGTATCTTCCTTGGTGGATACGGCATATTGGTCTTCAGAATATTAATCTTCAAAATATCTTCATTTAAGCTCCAGAATGAGCGCCTTTTGCTAGCTTTCACTAGTTACTCCATAATTACTACAATTCTTAAATGTAAACGATTAAGTAACAATTCTTTGTAATAACTAAACAAAATGGGTAAATAACATGGGGTAAATGATGCTATAAAATAGACGTTATTTGATGTCATCAACTGTAAAGTGAAACAACTGTAAGATGGTGAATTTAGCTAAGAACTATAGATTCCTTGCATTTGCAACAATCAAAGAGCCCCAACGACCACTCAAAAAACTTCAGTGACTTATTTTGGATTTGGAGCATAAGGACATTATAGGAGTGAGTGTCCAAAGTCAAAGAATTAGAACAAAAATAATCGTAATAATAGAGGAGGAGCTCATAGGAGAGCATTTGTATTAGGTAGAGGATAAGCCGTTCAGGACCCTAACATTGTTACGTGTATGTTTCTCCTTAATAACCACTATGCATCTGTTTTATTTGATACTTGAGCTGATAGAAGTTTTGTGTCGTCTGTATTTAGTACATTAATTGATATCACTCCAACTGCATTAGACGTTCAGTACACTATTGAGTTAGCCAATGGAAAATTAATAGGAGCCGAGATCATAATTCGAGGTTGTACCTTAAATTTACCTAACCACCCATTTAGCATTGACCTTATGCTCGTAGATTTGGGAAGTTTTGACTCATTATTGGTACAGATTGGTTATCAAAGTACTGTGTTATGATAGTCTGCGACGAAAGCTTGTTCGTGTTCCTTTGGTAACAAAACCCTAACGATTTGAGGTGAAAAAGGCGATGATGGAAGCGAGTCTAGATTAAACATTATATCTTGCACCAAAACACAATAGTATATACAGAAAGGATGCCATATGTTCCTGGAACACATCACTACGAATAAGATGAAGAAATAGTCAGAGGAGAAGCGACTTAAAGATGTGCCTGTCATACGTGCTTTTCTAGAAGTCTTTCCTGAATATTTGCCTGGATTGCCACCGACTAGACAAGTCGAATTCCAAATCGACTCGGTGCCGAGTGCGGCACGAGAACCGTATAAATTAGCCCCTTCAGAGTTGCAAGAGTTATCTAGCCAACTACAAGAGCTGGATGATAAAGGACTTATAAGGTCAAGTTCCTCTCCTTAGGGAGCTCCGATCTTGTTTGTTAAGAAGAAGGATGGGTCCTTCAGGATATGTATTAACTATAGAGAATTGAATAAGCTAACCGTGAAGAACCGTTATACACTTCCATGGATTGACGACTTGTTTATTCAGCTATAAGGATCTAATGTCTACTCGAAGATCAATCTAAGATCAGGTTGTCACCAACTTAGAGTTCGAGAAGAGGATATTCCTAAGATCACATTCAAGACTCGTTATGGTCACTATGAGTTCCAAGTAATGTTGTTCGGCTTGACCAACGTACCAACGGTATTCATGGACCTTATGAATCGTGTGTGCAAGCCCTACTTGGATAAGTTTATGATAGTATTCATTGACGATATTTTGATCTACTCAAGGAGCAAGGAAGAACACGAAGAACATCTTAAGTTAATTTTGGAACTACTTAAGAAGGACAAGTTATACGCCAAATTTTCTAAGTGTGAGTTTTGGATTCCAAGCGTATAATTTCTTGGGCACAGTAAAGGCATTCACGTTGATCCCGTCAAGATTGAGTCGATCAAGAATTGGGCAACACCTACGAATCCAACATAATTACTCTAGTTTTTAGGTCTTGTTTGGTAATACAGATGATTGATTAAAGGTTTCTCTAAGCTTATGACTAAACTGACTTAGAAGAATCAGAAATTTGAATGGGACGAGAAGGTAGAGTAAGCGTTTCAACTACTAAAGCAGAAACTTTGTAGTGTGCCAATTTTAGCCCTATCAGAAGGGACTGAAAACTTTGTAGTATATTGTGATGCCTCACATAAAGGATTAGGTGTTGTATTGATGCGAAAGGATAAGGGTATAACTTATGCCTCTCGACAACTGAAAGTTCATGAGATGAATTATACAACTCATGATTTGGTGTTAGGAGCAGTAGTAGTTGCCCTTAATATTTGGAGGCACTACTTGTATGGTACGAAATGTACTGTGTTTACAGACCATAAGAGCTTAAAACACATCATTGGCCAAAAGGAGTTAAGTATGAGGCAACGTCGATGGTTAGAATTTCTTAGTGATTACAATTATGAAATTCGTTATTACCCTGGAAAAACAAACGTTGTAGCAGATGCGCTAAGCAAAAAAGAGCGAACTAAGCCTTTAAGAGTTCAAGCCTTAGTAATGACAATTATTTCAAATCTACCATCACAAGTTTGTGATGCACAAGTAGAAGCACTCAAGGAAGAGAACGTTAAGGATGAGAAATTACGTGGTATGGATAAGGAATTTGAGACTCGTACAGATGGAACCCACTGTTTCATAAACAAGAGCTGGTTACCATGTTTTGGTGAATTAAGAGATTTGATTATCCATGATTCACATAACTCTAAGTATTTTGTCCACCCAAAATCAGATAAGATGTACCATGATCTTAAACAATTATATTGGTGGCCGAATATGAATGCATATATTTCCACTTATGTTAGCAAGTGTTTGACATGTTCAAAGGTAAAAGTTAAATACCAGAAATCATTCAGTTTGTTGCTACAACTTTAGATACCCCAATGGAAATTGGAATGATAACAATGGATTTTATAACCAAACTGCCTAAAACATCGAGCTGTTATGATTCTATTTGGGTGATAGTTGATCGTCTTACCAAGTCTCCTTATTTTCTACCAATAAAAGAGATAGATAAGATGGAGAAGTTGACAAGACTTTACTTAAAGGAAGTAGTCTCAAGGCATGAAGTGCCAGTTTCGATCATCTCAGACATATATAGTCGATTTGCATCTAGATTTTGGCAGTCGCTCGAGAGAGCATTAGGAACTCGTCTAGACATGAGCACTACATACCATCCACAAATTGATTTCCAAAGTGAAAGAACCATCCAAACGCTAGAGGACATGCTACAAGCTTGTGTTATTAATTTTGGTAATGGTTGGGATTAACATTTACCCCTAGTAGAATTCTCATACAACTACAGTTACCACGCCAGCATTAAGGCTACACCATTTGAGGCACTTTACAGTCGTAACTGTCGATCACCTGTCTGTTGGACTGAGGTTAGTGATATCCAAATCACTAGTCCATAGATTATTCATGAAACCACCAAAAAGAACATCTAGATAAAGAACAGTATGCAAGCTGCACGTGATCTTCAAAAGAGTTACGCTGATGTAAGGCGTAAACCTCTTGAGTTTCAAGTTTGAGAAAAGGTTATGTTGAAGGTTTCTTCTTGGAAAGGTGTGATGCGTTTTGGCAAACAAGGAAAGCTAAACCCGAGATATATCGAACCGTTTAAGGTTTTATCTAAGGTTGGTAAGGTAGCTTACCGCCTTAAACTTCCGCAAGAATTAAACAAGGTTCATGGCACATTTCACGTATTGAATCTGAAGAAGTGTCTATTTAATGAATCACTAGTCATCCCGTTAGAAGAAATACAGATTGATGACACACTTCATTGCGTTGAGGAACCGAAAGAGATTATGGACCGAGAGGTCAAACAGTTGAAGTAGAGCCGCATTCCGATCGTCAAAGTTTGATGGAATTCCAGGAGAGGTCCTGAATTCACATGGGAATGGGAAGACAGTTTCGAAGCAAATATCGTCATCTTTTTCCAGACACCTCGCAAACGGATACCACGAGCTGAATTTTATGATGAAATTCTTTTAACATGAAAAGACTGTGGCAACCGACATTTTTCTAGGTTAATATTTGACTATTAACTCAAAACATTTCGCTTGTTGTGAAAAACGTCTTTGAACGTGTATCGGCTTTATACTAAGTTTAGTCTACATATAACTAGTGTGTTATGATCATTACATGTATATTTTATAAGTCACTTTTACGTGTTTACATAAAACCGCTTATATTTGCATTAAACTTCCATGCATGCATGCATATTTCACCATGTATACATTTATACACAACATATATACACTTAACACATTTAAATTTGAAAAATAAATCCCCCCACCCGAATACCCATGTCACACACCAACACCTAAACCCCCCACCATGTGCCAACCTCTTTTGTTTGCTAGTCACTCTTACATCATGGTACACTATTTTGTAGCCATGCCTAACCTCCCATGCACTATTCCATATCTTTAGACAACACCTTGTACCACCTTGTCTCTTATGAAATAATATTTGTCACTAGCCAACTTCATTTCTACTATAAAAGAGCACCACTAGTTAACATTTCTCACGCACAAAATAAACTTCATCCCTCATGTTTCTCTCTTCATTTCACATGGCACAAACACCACTACCATGCGGGTTTACATAATATTTTACAAGAAGGTTTGACTAATAGTTTGATAAGCTAGTGTTTCGTGTTGATATTTGGGTTATATATATATAGTTCAGGTTGGTTTAGATCTTGTGTTCATCCACTCTTTTACCAGCATTTGTAAGTAAACTAAAACCCATATGTTTTCATACTCATATTTATCAATTTTTCATTTATAGTTATCACCAACATGTGTTTGATATGTAAAAATGACACTTGAAAGTTTAAAAACTAAGTTACAATAAAATGTCAACTTTGGAGCTCGTAATCTCTACCTAAAAATCATTTTTGTTAAATTTATTATTTCCATACTCAAATATATATTTTCAGATGAAACATACTCAAAATTCGTAACTTCTTGATGCGTTTGAATATTTTTAGTTTCTATATTAAAATCGGGGTTTGAAGCTAAAATGTGGCTAAGTAGACGTTTTGTGAGATATTTTTGAGTACTATAGATTTAGGATTTGCAACTATGAACATGGGGATTTTGTAGTAGACATAGAAAGCTAAACGTGGCCATTTGAATCACTAGAAACGGACAAATAACGAAGAAGTTACGGCCATTTAAAAATAGGTAAAAACCATTTCTGAAAAACTGCACACAGCTTAAGTGTCGAAAAGTTTCTGACCTAGCTACTTTGCGGTTATTTTTAGGTGTTTTAGAGTATGAATAATGAAAAATGCCAGTATAAACTTTATATAGTCCTCGCAGAGTAATTTTTAGAAAACCCAGGTTCGTGTCAAACGGATAAGTAACGGCTGAGTTACGGCCCCGTAAATTTAGGTAAAAATCAGTTTATAAAAAGTGTCTTGGCCTTTGATTCGTGAATAGTGGTAGTTGGACTTTTGGTAGCCCACTTGGGATACTAAATGTTCAAGTTGGAATTAGGCGAAAATAATAAGAAAAGAGCGAGATATGACCCTCCAAAGTTGGACTAAAACCTTTTTATAACAGTGTTGAAACTTAATATGAATGGTTGAACTATTGTGTAGAACATGTTTTGACTATAAAACTCAAACACAAACACGTTAAGGTGATAAAAAGTATTAAGAACTCATATGCATGTTGTACATTTTATATTTATAAATCTAAAGCATACGTATATTAATTGGGTCGCGGTTAAGATTTGTGCATTTACATACTTGCGCGTATTTCTCATTGTATGGATTTTTGCTTGAGGTAAGTTTGATAGCCCTACTTTTACTCATTTTTATGAATGTTTTGCAATACTTGGGGTGAGATATATGCTTTCTTTTACTTATGGACACAAGTAGATATTAAATTGTTTCAACTTTAGCCTTTATCCTGCTTTTTGCCCTGTTATCATGAACCTTAGTTATTGTGTGTAAGCACGAATGCTGTGAATAGATCTATTGGGGTTGACACCTCCGTCTGGGTGTTGGTAGCTCCCACTAGACGGACGCATTGCATTTGGGGAACTTGGGTATTTTGGAATAAATACGTGCAGGGGGCAACAAGTTGCATTGATTTGCAAGACACTGTTTTGTTAAGGCTTCGGTTTCATGAGCTTAGCGCTAAGTAACAATTTTTATGACATTGTATGCGTTATAATGGTCATGCTCTTGAAAACTTGTGTTCCGCTTTACTGTATACCTAAACCTATGAACTCACCAACATTATTGTTGACATTTTAAGCATATTTATCGCAGGTCCTTAACTGCAAGAGTAAGCTGCATGCCTAAGGAGTCCATGCTCATGTTATCTGCTGAGGGTCACATTGCATGGAATTTTATAATCTTTGTCGTTGATTTGTAAAAAACATAACTTTGCTTTCGCTATGACTTTGAGTATTTAAAATGTTGTAAATGCTTTTTTCTTAATTAAATCAACGATATAATTTAGCTAAAATGACTCAGATAGAGGTCATTCTCTTGATATCTTGTGTTCTTGTATTATGACGTCACGCCCCTGTTACCTTTCCGCTGCGACATTTTGGGGTGTGACACATATTTGTACTAGCCGTTTTTGTAGCTTATGCAGTAATTTTTCCAGAAATAATTAATACGATCTTTTTCAGAAAATTTTCTAGAAAATGAAACCGCAAACTGTGAGATCAATTCTGACGGTGTCAGGCTGAATACCCGATGTCGTTAAACCTACAAAAATACAAAACGACAATTTTTGAATTTTTGAAAATTTATTTTTTAAGAATTTCTAGAATTTATAATTTTCCAGATTTTTTTGCAGAAAGCCACGCTAACATTAGTACAAGTATCCTATTTTTATTTGTTTTATTAAGATTTAGTTTCGTTAATAATGCAAGTTTGTATATTATCTCTCGTTGATTTTACGGGGGTATAGTTTTTTGTCTTAGATTTTTAGGTTATTTTGGATGAGGAGAGTCCGAGAGCTCTTAGGACATCTAATTGGACGATTCTTGGATGAGTATTTAGACGGTTTATCATGTTTCTTCTTCCATACTGAGCAAACTAGGGGAGTACTAGTTTCTTTTCCCTTTCATTTATTTTTCCTTTCTTGATTTACGAGTACTTTTAATACATTGAGGACAATGTTCACTTTAAGTGTAGGGAGGATAATGAAAGCCTTAGAAACTATTCATTCATTTGCATTTCCTTTGTTCTTAAAATAATGTGTAATATACTAAAACATAGTTTAGGATGATAATTTTAGCCCAAACTGGTGAAACTAAGATCTAAGAGTGTCTCATGGATAAGAATTATATAACCAGCACAAAATTCCTATCACTCAAAAATTTACCCCCAAATTATGAGAAGCGCCTTATATAGCACTCATTTTAAATGGTTGAGTGTACTATTGGTATATTAGATTCTAGAACTTGTTTTAGTAACGCATTGCCAGACCGCTAGTGAGATCACATTCATGTAATTAGGATTTACTAAGTGATAAGAGGCATTAGGATAACCCTTATTTTTAGCCAACGTTTGTTATAGTTATGCTGATCTCATTGGTCATATAAATACCCCACACCCTTGTTCTGCACTCATCTTTAGTGCAAGATATTCCTAGTACACCCCTCCCAGCCTATTTTTTTCATGATTCTCATGATTTTCCATTAGATTTTGGTTTCGTTCATGGGAGTTAATTCAGTTGGCGCCATGGTGGGATCTTTCTTATTCTAATAGCCTTTGGTTGTTTTGCGAGTTTGTTTCGTTAGTGTTTTTCTATTCCTTTTCGTTCTTTGTTTATTGGATCGTTTTTGCGTGTATATCGTCTGCTAGTTTCTTTCTAGCCCTTTTTTAATAAAATTCCATTTGCCGTTAAAAAAAAACATATGTTTAACCCTAGTTAATTGTTTGCTTAATTACATGGCATTAAGTCGAGTCATTTGGTAGTGTATACAGTTTTGGGACGATTAGGATTCATGGTAGTTTTATTTTATGAAGAAATGAGGCATGTGCTTAATTTACTTCATGTTTGTTGATCTTCTTGATTCTGGTCATTAATTAGTTTATTATTGAGTTATTAAAAAACTTAAGTGTAGGGATATCATTATAAATCCCAAGTCATGTCGATTATTGTTGAGATGTGCTCATGTCATACGGATATTTACACGGCTAGAAATACGTGAGCCTACGGGGTCACGCACATATACATATAGATATTACTCTATTAGTATATATATAATAATATAAGTGTATATTTATTATGTATATATATAATTCTCTATTGGCGTATATAATAATGTAAGTGTATATTTATTATATATATTAATATACTAATGATAGAATACTTAACAAGAGTTACCGATCGTTAATTAGTTCGTTTAAGAATAATTAACTATAAGGCTTTTTAATTAATATGTAATTAAATGTAATTATACATAAATATTAGAAAAGTCAAAATAAGTCAACACCATGGGGTGTTGGAGTGGGTTTCGACCGGCCTAAGGCCCAAGGGGGTGATGGGTTGGGTTTTGAGATAGCTTTATCCTTAAGCTAAGTATATTAGGTATGCCCTAATTCACCTAGTATATAAGGAGGGGTCCCTAGCTCATAATCTTCATCTAATTCTCGTCTTCTCTCCCTTTTTGGTATTCTTTTGCTCGTTGGTTTGTGGAACTAGCATTCGGGTAATATCGGGTAATGTGTAGTGTGGATACACGTAGAGTTTGCTTACTTTAGCAACTCAAAGTGTTTTGGTTTCGCACGTTTAACACACGTGCGTGTTCTCCAAGAAGCTCTTGTTTCTTCACTAGCTTGGTTGCTAGAGGTACGTTTTTGTTTTATGTTTTTTATGTTAATTATAGTTGCTATATTTGTTTAATTTCTGCTACGTAGCTCATAGAATATTATGTGTAATATTAGGTTATTAGATAACCATTTCCAACAGTGGCATCACAAGCCGATCATATAGCTTTATAATTACATAAAAAATGGTAAAAATGCCTAAAAAATGCATATTTTGTGATATTTTCTTGCCTTTTTATTTGTAATCTATTTTAGGAATTTATTTAGTGAAGTAAAAGACTCCTAAGAGTCACATAAAATCCGGAAAAACTAAATATGGTTAGGATTTTTACAAGATCCGACACGCTTATTATGTTTCTTGGCTTATGATTTGCGTTTATTGACTTATTATTGCTTATTTATTATTATAAATTGTTAACCATGTGTTACGTGCATGTAAACCATGGTTCATTAAGCTTAATATGTCTATATGCATTCTTGGTAATGTGGTGTATTTATTTGATTGCATATATTTGATAGGGTTTTTTTAACATGTGCCTTCAAGCACATGTGAAGCTATATCTATTAAACACGAACTTTCTTTATATATCAGAAAATGCATTTAATTCTCATTAAATATAGTTATATGTTTCCATAATTAAATGTAATATTAAATTTAATAACTTACGACTTTACTTTTATATAAAACTCAAACGTGTACCCTCAGGACACATTTTAGAAAATCCCTTAATTATGGTGTTTTTATATATATGCAAAAATGATTTTTGGAAATTAATATGGACTAAAAGCACTCGTTCATCATGCTTATTTGTATATATATTGATATATACACTTTGCTAGATTGTGTTGCAATATATATGTAAACTTGTTATTTCTTGCAACGTTCTATAACGCATGAGTTTGGTGGTCCCCGAAAGGGATCCCGCGACGAAACAACGCAAGAATAAACATTTTTACGTCAACAATTTAACAATATTTATGGTATGTCTTAATTATTACTAAAGATAGAATAAATCCTTGTTGGTATCTATCTAGGATTTGATTATTTTCCATGGGGATTTAACCTTATCCGTAGTAATTAAATTACTTATACTTGGAAATATTGTAAAATAAATGTATTAATCCTAATTTTAAAAATCTCATGTAGATTATAAAATATATGGGATGCTTTTAAATATGTAGAAAATCAAAACAAAAATAAAAACATTTTAAAAATGCTAGTATTATAAGGATGTATGCATGCTGTCTTATATACAATTTTGATACACTTGTTTTTATCAAAATAACTATATTTAAAATTAAGTTATTTGCCATCCAAGTATGAAATCACCTGAGTTTGTTTTCTTCTCTAAGACAGTCTCAGGTAAATTTCAAAACAAGGTAATACAATAATTATATGGTCAGACCTGAGACTATATAAATACTGATTTTGTATTGGATGACTTATATCGAGTATGGTTGGTCAGACCTTCGACTCGAGGCACACGATGGGGCGAAACATGCTCAATTGACATTATAATTCTGGATTATGATGCCTTGGGCCCCATAAAACCTAGGATTTGCACATGTTGGCAATTATCACTCGCTGATTACCTTTTGAGTTTACCATTTTTAGTAGATCTCAAGTTAGATCTTAGACCCTTATAAAATTAATTGTTTATTTATATATAAACGTGGGAAGTTAATTTTTAAGGGATGAATTATCAAAAATACTGTAAATGAACTTTGCAAGTTCTTTTAATGTATTAATGCAACGTATACCGTAAACAAGGTTTTGTTCTTTACTTGTAAAAGATAAAACCGGGTCCATTTTCCTTGGGAAAATAAGACTATTTCCTATACTTTTTAGTTGTGAAAAATTTATAATAGGAATGATAGAATTATCCTAAATTCTAAATCAAGCTCATACAAAACTTACATGTTAAGTTAAATGGTTTTTCTTATTTTTTTCAAGATGGCTTCAATACCTTTATTTGGTTTTGAAATATTGAATCATAATAAGAAACTTAGATAACTAGAGAACTTGTGTCTATAGCTACCAAAATAAAAATATCTTGTTGTAAACAAGACATATTTATGAGGTGAGATTGGAAGATGGAAATATCACCGCAAAACTAGAAAAGGTGATAACTAGAGAACTCATGTTTATAGTTGTTTCCTTAACCCGGTAAGAGGGGCTACACACCCTTGAAGTAAAGTGAGCGGATAAAGGAGGAATTACATGCCAATTTTTCAACTTAATAAATAGCGTAGATGACTAGAAATTGAATACACTTCCTTGGATATCTAAGTAGTTGCTTACTAGTCCATGTCACTCACATTAGCAATAATGTGTACACATTCAAGAATTGGAAAGATGCATAAACTGATACTTACTTTTCAGTAGTGAAGGAACACTCACAATGATGTTAGATCTGGTAGGATCAATACACTTTATAAACGAAAATGACAAACTTGGAATGTTGTCAATTTCAGTGGAAGTTATGAGTTGTTTACCTCATATGCATCTTCCTTTATTTCTGGCATGGCTTGAAATAATAAATTACTTTCCAAAGTGTGAAACATCTTCATTTAAGTAAATAATCACCGTGTATTATCTTATGATAACTTGTTGCCTTTGAGATGTCGCTTCTGTTTTATGTTATCTACAAGATAGTTATGCATGATTCCTTATTATTTGATGGAGTACTCTATACACTAGCTATGTTAATATATTTTGAGCTTGACTTGATTCATATTCTATCTGTGACACTGCCATATTGTCGATATAAACAAACTAACTAGTGTGGTGTTGTTTTGTGGAAAGAAGTTGTACCCTGCATAAGTGGGAGAAATCTTTATTATGTGCAAGGAACAACTTAGAACAATATGACTATTGGTTTTTATTGATTGCAAAGTAAGAAAACTATTACTCTACTTGGAATCCTACACATTTAATGGTTTAGAAACTTAGTTTATTTTAAAATATATGCTTTAATTTCTGTAAGAAGGAGGAGTAATCAACAACATTTTAATTGTTAAATATTAAATAAAGTTTATTTATCTGTTTCTATATTTTAATAACTTTATTATCAGTATATATTAAACTAATGTATTTGCACAAATTATAAATATAAAAGAAAAGCACAAGTTACCGTGATAGGTAAATAAATACACGAGATTACGCATATACGAACAACTCATGTTATTCATCTTTGAGGTTAAGTAAGGATATAATGAAAAAGTATCATTTCTTTATCTATATGCATTCAATAACGGCTTATGTTATTCATCTTTATAAGTTTAACCTGGGCACATGTTTAAAAATCGGCTTAAATTGTTATTAACAGAAATATAAATATCAAAATGAAGACACGACCTCACACGTTACCATGAGATGAAAATAAATAGAAGAGGTTCTACATATAACAACATCACATTTATTTTTAAGGTCATTATGTCTAGAACATGATATCAATAGTTAAGAGTTAACTACATTTTTGGTCTCTGTGGTTTGCCGGGTATAACGGTTTTAGTCTAATAGTTTAAAAAGTAACGGATCATGTCAAGTTTTGGATGACCCGTAACACTTTTGGTTCATTTTTTGTTAACTGTTAGCTTGACTAGTTAAAAAACATGAAATAACAAAATTACCCTTCCTTCATTCTGATTCGCCTTTTATTATGATTATTATTATTATCACTTTCTTTTTTATATATAAATCACTTTTATTATTATTATTTAAACACAAACACATAACCTGATCCGACCACTTCCATAAACAGATTCATTACTTTTAATTTTTAGCCAAAGTTCAAAGGAGAAACAAACAAAACTCTAAAACCACAAAAGAAAAAACACAAACACCTCCACCTCTTCATATCCATCAAAACATATGATCTAAAAATACAACCCACAAATCTACACAATAGATATAACACATATTCACATCTTCATCAGCCACCAATAACCATCAAATCCAATAACCATCTTCAAAATCTCAACAACCCCATTAAATAATCTCATTCCAATCTTCATCAGTCACCAAAACCTAAAGAAAATATTAAAAGAAAATCAAACACATTTTCTCTCTAACAAACAATAGCAGTCACCCATCCTTATACCCCCTTATCACTTCAAGAAGTTAATACTTCTGTTTTACTCAATCTGCTCAAATGAATCAGAAGAACACAAACACTTCAAATCTTACATTCTTCTCTCCTTATTCGTATTTCAAAGTCACGCACTCAAATACATTATGAACCAAACCCCCTCGTATAACACAAAACTCACATCTTTAAAACAACATATCCACACAAACTAACACACTACTTGTACTGACTTGTTCTTCAACACTCAAATGCAAGACTCAAGTCCTCTTATTTGTTTTCGAACAAGGACGATTTCAGCTTCAAGATATTGTTAAAAGGTCTCGGGTAGATGACACCAGATCTGTGGTAACGTTGGCCATCAGATCTATTTGTGACGTGTGGTGGAGATCTTATTTTGTTTTTTTCCTAATTTTGAAGGTTAAGTTGTTATTTCTTTGTTTGTAAAATTCTAAAGGAGTTTTTGGTTTTTGCTATACATTATTTATGGGTTATGAGATAGAAGATGAAAGTTAGTGTGTGTATTTATGTATGTGTTTGACTATGGTTATGGTGGTGATTGTTGTAGTGATGACATCGGGTGGTAGGGACAACCAGTGATGGTGATGGCGGTGGCCGAGTATAAAATGGGAGTGAGGTGGATGTGTAAGGCTCACCGAAGTGGGCGTCACTGAGCTCGGTGAGGCCTCACCTCACACATGAGCTCCAAAAATAACACAACCAACTCACATGTGAGTGAGGAAAAAAAGCAGAGAGATTGGTGAGTCGGTCACCATACGTGAGGAAGAAAAAAGGTGGGGGCCCTCTTTAAACTATCTGTTGGTTTTTATAAAAAAATTACACTACCCTATTTTTCAATTATAAATACCTCAAAACTTCACCACTTTTTTACACATCTTCTCATATTCATACTTAAGCAACATATATTTCATTCCTCATTATCAAAATGGAATCTGAAACTTTTTTGTTCACCAACATAAAAGAAGAACAAGAAGTTGTAAGCCGGGAGGTGAATTTTATAACAAGAGCGGTGTCGTTTATTAGGAATAGACAACGATCAAATCTATTGACGAGAAACCCCGTATATCGAGATCGTTATGGTGTTCATGGTTGTTTAATTACTGCCTTTTTAGTGAGAACCCAATATACGATGCATATAAATTCGGGAATACGTTTCGAATGGCTGACCTCCTTGTCAACTAGATAGTTGAGGAGGTAACTAGTCATTCTTCATTCTTTCGTGATAATATTGACTGTACTAGAAGAGAAGGCATTTCCCCGTTGCTAAAGTGCACCTCTGTAATTTGTCAAATGGCATACCACATTGTTCTTGATTTTCTAGACAAATATCAGCAAATGAGTGACAGAACTTCTCGTCTATCTCTTGATCATTTTTGTACTTCTGTTATCGAAATTTTTGGACCAGAGTATTTGAGGAACCCATAATGACTGATGTTGTAAAGCTTTATCGACATCAAGAGGAAAAGCACGTGTTTTTGGGGATGTTAGGAATCCTTGATTGTACGGATTGGGAGTGGTTTGGTTGTGCGTACGCATACAAAGCACAATATGTTATACGTGATCATGGTCCGAATGCGTTTATTTTGTGAGAAGATGTTGTGTCACAAGACTTATCGATATGGCATGCTTCCTTTGGTGTTGCTGGGTCGAACAACGACATCAACGTATTACATCAATTCTCTTTATTTAACAATATCAAAACTGGACGAGCACTAGAGATTACTTTTGTGGCTAACGATGTAACTTACCCATAAAGATACTATCTTGTTGACGGGATACATCTAAAATTGGCGACAATCGTTAAGACAATTCCAGAACCATCTGATGATGACTAGAAGCAAATAAGATATAAGCAAATGTAAGAATTGTCAAGGAAAGATGTCAAACGAGGATTTGGTGTTCTGAAGAAGAAATAGGTTATACTATCCAATCCCGCACGAGAGATGAAAAAAGAAAGAATAATAAATATGATCTATACATGCATCATATTACATAATACGAGGAATTCAGACCCGGGCGTTGCCCCGAATTTGTTCTTCGGCTAAAAATTAAACTTTTGAATTCATTGAGTTGAAGGTACAAAAATCCAGCCTATACATTAGCTTCTAAAAGTGTGTACCAATAATGCGTCCGCAATGTAAATTAAAAAATTCAAAACGACTAAAAAGGAGAGGTCAAGATCTAAACTCACTGTATACTCTATACAAAACAATTAAACAGACAACATTATGCTATCAATAAAATCATATACATTACAATGTAAAAAAGTAGCTTACCTGGATGATAAGCGTTCATGTTTGCACCCAACTCTATCAACGTGTTTGCAATATCATCCTATTGTGGCATCAAAGCCAATATCAAAGTTGTCTTTTTTTCCTTATCCATCCACTACAAAAAAAACAACATCATTTCTTATTATGTATAGGATGACAAAATAGGCGAAAGTAAGTTATATATTATTGTAACAAAATATTAGTAGATCTAATTAAGGATTATAAGTAAAAGAATCGAATTAAATATACCTCAAGAGCAGCACCTTCAGTATGAAGAGTTTTGATACCTTCAGAATTATCATAACTGACTTGCTGATACAAAAGCTTGTCTTTGGTTGCTGCACACATATTTGATCTTTCCACCCAAGCCAGCCATGGTTATTCACTGCAAGTGCTGATTTGATAATGAAGCTTTTCTACCATTAGATTGATGCCGAAGGACTGAAGCTACCAAATGATTTAATATCACCCTTTATAATATGTGACTCGTTTAAAGCTTCCTTGTTTAGCGCCATATCACTAACCCTAGTGTTTGATCATGAAGCACCCATTGACAATTTTCTACCGATCCCTAAAAAAGCAAGAATTTCTGTAATCATATGCGGTATACTAATGTGCCCCTTTTGTTACGTCTAGTTTCAAAGTGAAACAATCCAAATTGGCTTTGGCCATCCCATCTTCACCTATATGTGACTTTACATTTGGTAAAGTCTGAATACACAAAGAACAAAGATAAACAAAAGCTCATGTGCTACATATTTCTATTTAAAATATTTATATATTAAAGTTTCTTATGGCATATGAAAGAATTTAAAGTTACTTTCCCTTTGGAAAGACAATTAGAGTGAAACCGACTCTCAAAGTTTGTTTATAACTATGCAAATTCAGTCATGCCAAAACAAGGAAATAAACTCATAATTCAGAAAGATTCATGCACTAATGATGTGGTATCAAAATTGTATGCATCCATTATCCGTAAAGAGAATAGTTACTATCTACCATAATCTTGAGATCTAATATTACATCATTACCAAGTTGAGATCTTAATGCACAACATGTTCTAAAGTAGACATACTTTGCGACATACTAAATATCCATGAAAAATACTTGAATTACTAATAGATGCGCATATTTATAGACCAACGAGCCATATTGCAACAATAAAGAATACTATACCTACTATGGAGCTCATAATCTATGTCACTAAGGAGCTGAGTGGCCTTTTTCACAATATGATCGGCATTCAAATTTGCTCGTTCAGTCTCCACTTTATGCATAAAAACAACCTTTCTTGTGTATTGTCTCATGCAGTGGGTGTTATCTGCTTCCTCGTCTCATCCCAAGCTTCCATTCACACACTGTTCCTTTCCACTATCTTGAGAATTAGTTTTTTTTAATCATAGTTAATTTAACATGTACCAAAGCAAAACCGTAGCTCAGCTAGGCCACGAAAGCCCTAATGTTTATCTAGTTCCATACATGCCAAAAGTTATTGCAGACAGTAAATGTATTTTTAGAATAACATAATCACTAACCTCTTTATGTATAACAATATTTTCATCCGCAAGATCACATTTCTCATTTATCAATCTCGTAAACTCCTCTTGGAATTTATGCTCCAGCTGTTCAATCCACCAAAATAAAAATATTAATTTCTAGTTTCCAACAGTGACCATCAAATGTGCCTTCACCATAAAAATTAATTAAGGACTAATTATGGTTCCGTACAACTTAAAGAAGAAAAAATGGTCATGTAAAAGTATAAATTACATTGTAAACATGTTCAAAACCTCCTTTTCCAAGCTTATTTGCAGCACTAAAATTATCTGTGGAAAACTAGAAGGAGTGTTGAATAGTTTTACCATTTTAAAAATTGCTTTTTGAAACTTTGTTATGATCTTATGTGAAGTGTGACGATATTGATGTTTGGTTAGTAATCTAATTATATATGAAATACAAGTAAGTAAAGAGTTAGAGAGATAGAACCAAGACACAAGCGTTTATAGTGGTTCGGCTACAAGGACACCATCCTTGCCCTAATACACTCCCCGAGTCACCTACTCGAGAGTTAGTAAACACTAGTCACCAATCTCCTTCAACCGGTAAAGAAGCCTCACAATGTTGATTACACCTTTTAACGGTACAAAGCTAAATACCAGATTCTAACAAAGGTAGAATCAACCCAAATGCAATCACACTACTTTAACAAGAATGATGGATGATGCTACAGCTACTAAATGAAGTATAATATACAAGAATGTGATCTTGATAATGCAATGGAGATGCAAAGCAAGATACTTTAAACTTGATCGTCTCGAATGGGTGTTTGAGAATAGAATTACCTATAAATGCTAAAACAAGCTAAACAAGAATTATAGAAAAGAGAATGATTAGTAGATTAAAGAGATTAGTGTGAGAAAAATAGGTGAGTAAAACATGAGAAATGACTTGGTATTTATAGGCATAAACTGTATTGTAGCCCAATTTTGTCGGTTCTATTGCAGAATAGAACCGGCCATTATAAGTTAAAGGATCTGGGATGTCCTGTAGCCTGGTTCTTTAGCTTGAATGGAACCAGCTATGTTACACAAAGGAACCGGCAGCCTGATACAAAATCCGAATTTTGGATTGCCAAATCTTGAAAGATTATATGTAATCTTGGTAGATTACCCTAAGATATGGTAGGGTGATTATGTCATCAATGATGTAAAAACAATTGAAGAATTATTTACAAGTTATTATAGTTCCAAGTTACTAAAAATGAAAAGGTGTACATTTTATAAAATTGTTTTTGGTATAAAATGCTTTGTGATCTAGGTAGTTTACTTAATATGATTTTGTGAGTTGTTATCAACAAAACATAGTAAGATCGTAAAATAGAAATAAACATTTTTACCGGTTTATTTGTATTAACAATCTCCCCATTTTTGTTGATGGCAAAACATAAAATTGTTTGAGAGTAAACTAACTAAATAAAAGTAGGACTTAGACTTTATTTGCAAATGTTAAGTTAAGTTCAGTTTTACTTCCCTTCTCTCCCTTTTTGTCGAAACAAAAAGATTAGGAATGTAATGCTAATCATAAGAAAACAAATGGTATAGGTGAGATAAGAGATGAAAATGCTAAAGTGATCCGTAGTGAATCAAATGCAAGATTGAGTTGTATCAGTTTTATCCGATATGCAATGATCCTCCTTAATGGAAGCAACCTTTTTAAAGAGAGTAAATCATCAAAGGTGATGGAATGCTACAAAACAAATGTGTTAGTTAAGTTGGTATGAGCTCCCCTTTTCTTTAGGAGTACCTACAAAATAAAAGCTAGAGGCAAGAAACAAAAAATAGCCACTGTAGAACCGACAATGACGGTTCTGTTCCATTGATGGAACCGGCTTTGTTGTCAGGGGAACCGGAAACTAGGTATAAAGTTAAGTTATTGACTTTTTTGAAAAATTAGTTATAATGGAATATAATAAGAGGTTTTATGCAGAAAATTAATACACAATACAAGTATTTTCAAGAACTATTATTCATTGCAATATAATTATAGATCATTATGATCGAAAAATAGATGAGATAAAACTAAGAAAAACATAATGATCTTAATTAAGGTTAAATTTTATTTGATCCTATATTAAGTTAGCCTAGAAGTTGTGGGAGAGGACATTGAGGTGATCAAGAATGTGATTGAGGACCTCATTTCTTCATGAAGGTCATTGATAATGATTTGAGTGTGTTAACAATGCTCGCAAAACATTTCATGAGTGAGCATAGGGAAGGGGTTGTTAGGTCTTAGAGGCGAAAGTTGTGGTGGAAATGGGGGAGAGGAGGTTCCATGGCCGAAAGAGGCGGTGGTTGATTGGCCAAGCATTTAATTGATTTGAATGACAGTCGAGGAGGAGGAGATTTGGTGGTTCTTGGAGGTAGATCTTTGAGGGAATCAAAAAAGGGGTGAGGAGATGTAGGAGGGGTTGAGAAGATGAGCTCAAAGGGGTCCAAGTTTATGGCTAGAGGGGAGGAGGTTTTTGATGGTTGACTTGGTACCGGTAAAGGTGAGGACAAAGGAGGTAGGGTTGACTTAGGAGTGGTTAACAGTTTACTTGGGGAGATTCCTAAAGATGTGATGGGAGAGGGTGGTGGAGAGACATTTGGAGTTGATAGAGGATTCGTTTGGTAGTCAGTTGGAGGGGATAGTGTTTGGTAGGGTGGAGTTGCGGGGCGAGGATTAACGAAGCCACAAGATCGTACGCTAATTCTAGCGGTACGTTTGAAGTTATTTACTTATTTCTTGTCTTTGTTTTACTTAGGCATTGTAGATTTTTGTAAAATTCTTAAAAGGGATGTATGAAAGAGTGTTTGGAATGAGACATCTATTTATAGAGTGATATTTTGGATGAGTAAATGCATTGTGTCTTATTTTGGTAAAAATCTAATCATTAGATTTCTATAAGCTCAACCTCTAAGTCTATGGACTGGTATAGGGTAAAATTGGTGGGAAAAGATGGGTTTGAAGTTTAAAAATCGTATTTTATGTTTCTGCACAGTGTTGCCGGTTCCATTTGCATAATGGAACCGTCCTTCAAAATCGGCAACTGAAGATGTTGCAGAAAACCGTTTTTCTTCTAATGTGTGCCTATATGAAACAATTGGTTAGAGAAAAATGAAATGAGAAAAAAACAAATTTATTTGAATACTTCAAATTTTATTATAATTTAAAATTAATAAATTGAATATCATTTATTAAATATATTATTTATAAGGATAATAATAATAAATTTTTAAATAATATATATATATATACTAGTTGCATGGCCCGCCCGATGGGCGAGCTTGTTTTATGAATATCATTCACTAAAAGTTAAGTGAAGATAAATTAATTATAAACATACCAAATTATTTATTGAACGCATTAACAACATGCAAGAAATGAATGTTCATCCGATAATAGAAAATAAAAGTTAATAAATTATCCGCTCAGTTGATTGAATCCATGAATAACATGATTTGTTTTTAGAGTTTTCAGTCTTAACTCTTAATTGTCATTCAAGTGGTCAAATTATCTAATATTTTAGATGATAACTTTGATAAGTAAAAAAACAAAACAACTCCAAACACCTCATATAAGAACAAAGTATATGTTGTGTATTCACCCTCTCTTCCTTCCGCCTCTCCTTAGCAAGAGAGAACACTCGTCTCCCTTGATTTGATGAAATATATCTTGTTGCAAAAGTAGAGCATTACATATTCTATACCCCTAAAACTTTACCCCTCGACGCTCACCTTCACTGAATGATATGATATCTAAAACAAATAGCCTCTACTCTTGATTTATGGCCTCTTGTTATCACCAACACCTTTACTGTTGTCCCGCTCTTTAAATTGCAGGCTGACTTTAAAAAAATAAATAATTAATCACGATTAACCTGGTCAAATTTCTGGTTAAGGTAATTTATATATAATCTAAAAGTATAAGGGGAAAGCACTTATGGTTGGTGGAACGAGCACAATGATGTTAATTATTTTATGCACTAAAAATAGACTTTGAACTCATTTGACCCGTCCCTATTTACCTTTTTTACATGTTTAAGGTAAAACACAGTCCGATAACCAATAATTAATTAGCAAAATAAATTGGCATCAATATAGGTTTGAGAAATAAGATTTTACCTTCTTCATATGAGGTCCAAACTTCTTAAACTCCACCAATCCGTCAATTAGTGTGAAGATGGTGTGATCTTTGCCAATTCCAACATTCCTCAAAATTTAGAAAAAGAAAGCAAAAGTTGTTTAGTAAAATAGCATTTCCTAAACGCATGAACTAAATGGGCAAACATGCGTTTTCATCTTTCAGTTTTTATGCAACTAAACAACTAATGCTAAACATCTACGTACCAACACTATAACAAATATCATATTTATACTGAAGACTTAATAGTACCTAAAAAGCAGGGAAAAGTATAAATTTACAAATTTTTTATATATCTATTAACTTAATATACAGATATGCACACACGAGCTTTTGCCTAACAGGCTCAATTCAGGACCATCTTTTAAGGCTATGATACCAACAAACTTAATATATAGATATGAACATACGAGCCTTTTCCTAACACGCTTAATTCAACACCGTGTTTTAAGGCTTTAAGACCAACCCTATTAAGCCTGGTCTTAGTGTAGGAGATATGATGAAGCCAGTAAGAGGGATAAAATGTCGTAAAATCTTGCAGGATCATGAATGCGTTAAAATAATTTTTACCATAGTAAGTGAACCATCAATTTTTTTATAAAAAGAGTTGCAACATACTACACAGTGTGTTTTAAGGTGTACTTATGCACTTAAGGAGGTTATACCTCGATCTCGTTAGCCTTGAAGTCTTCTTGTAGAACGGATTGCAAAGCAGAAATTGTAGTCTTCACAACAATAGTTATAGAATGCATTATGTTGGATTCGATTAAGAATTTGATAAATAGCCAGGTTTTCCTAAAACAGAAACAAAAAACACACCTGTACAGTCTCGTCATAAGAAAATTCAAGATCATTTTTCATTTTCTTTTCCAAGAAATTGATCGCCTCTTGCTCTTTAAAGTTATTTCTCGTTGCCTGCAAATATTCCAAGAACAAAATTCAGATCATGGGTAGGAAGACATATTGGAGGTCCAAAAATACTACATGCCACTATGCCAGTTCAAATCATCAAAAGGTGCACTGCCTTATGCATACCTGGAGGTATAGTGAAACGTGAATCCTCTAAAAAAACATGCATACACATAACTAAAGAAAGAAAAAAGCTAACCCGTTAAAGAATGAACAACTTACTTACACTTTGAAGTTTTCAAGGCCAATTTGATGTTGCACCTGTAGATGAGAAACAACATAAACCCATAAAATCTAAAAGCAAAATCAATACATAAAGATTAGCTTACACAATTTCTTGAGACACCTTATGGTTTGGACCAGATGATAATGGGTCGAAAACACGGACAATACTGTTGTAAGTATTTTAAAATCATTCACTTGTCCTTGAACTCGCAAAAAAGACAGGTGAAGTTCAACATTTTATCGTCCCTTACAATAAGTACATGATTTGTCATAACACATTCATAACCCTTAAATAACACAATGAAAACAACTGCCAACACAAACAAGCAGAAGACATACCTAAATATTAAAACATACTGACCTTAAGGTCTTGCCACGATGCAGAAGACGATAACCCAGTCACCAAAACTGCGCCAATCATACAAAATAGTTATATATGAGAACTAAACTCTTGACAATTAACAAAATGCAATGCACCCACAAGCTGAAATCGCACCTCTGTAATCAGAGCATCTAGAAACACCACCATCCCGCCCACCACAGCCACCACTATAACGTCTAGAAGATGAGGTACTACGACCACCATGGGCGAGATCCACGTATTTAACCAATCTTGGAGTAATAATTGTAATGGGGTTAAAAGTGACAACACCTTCCTCAACTCCACTACCAACATCAGCCATTACATTATTTTTTCATGGAAAACCTGGTAAAATGTAATTAAAATACCAAAAAAGGTGACCCCTAACTGCAGATATAACAGTGAATATTTTAAGGCAGCTTACTTGTGCAGGCGGACAAAAGGGCCAAAACGTTACTTAACTTATGTTTCAAACTAATCACTTATGTTCTCTGTTACTTTGAAAGTAATCCCCCTGGCACAATAATGTAATCTCAATGGGTTGGCACCTTACACATACTTCACAACCGTACTTTAATGTGCTAGAGTCTTTGACGTAAATTATCAGACATTGAAACAAAAAAGCAGATTCAAGTAAAACATATCAATGTTTGTTACTAAATTGTGTGTATGTAATTCATTAAACTTTCCTGTTAATCTTAAGAATGGCATGAACATTTCTCTAGAATCAAGGATGATTAGTGAGAAAAAAAGTTTAAGGATACAGATTGCTTAGAACTCTCAAGATAACAATTTAGCAATTAGAGAAAGTAAGTAAATTGTCTACCTTATTCTCCTTGCAAACTAAATACCAGCCATTAGAAATATCATCATATAATTTTTCACCTTTAAATAATTTTATGATTTCTAAACAACATATATATAAGCATATATAATGTCATCATAACCTCTCTTATGAGTTATCAACCAATTAATTACCTTACATAAGATGGCCCAAACGCTAAGAAAGCTTGTTATCTGTTGTGGTATCAGTCTCAACATCAATCAGAAGCAGCTTCCTTATCTTTCTTCCCGCGATAATATTTTGTTTGTCTTTGTACACTATGGGAACACAAGGTACTAAATCCTGTGAAGCAACACAACAATACTATCAAAATTTATCTTCAAGGGACGCGAAGAATCATAAACTTATGTCACCAAATTTGATCATTACCTAGAAATCACATACCCTTAACCTTCACACTTCACAACAATTCTATTGCACTTGCTCATACCCACATGAGCACAATTGAGCCTTAATACTCTTGCGCTTCAAAGGCTTCTCTCACTTTTTCAACCATGTTAGCACACACACTGTTTCTTGCTGCACAAGGAAGATAAATCATTTAGCAAAAATTAAGCAGTCAATCTTACAAAAGAAAAGTTATGACCAATGTGTCATAAAACTTGAAACACTATTTTTTAGGGAACCTCTTAAGGGGTGTTTGGATGTGACACAAACAGATTATTATTTTAAGTTTGATAGTTTTCTTCAACCGCTTCCCATAACATGTCTCATCACAATAGTTTGGTACTATTGTGCATAAAATGTAAAACTATTTACCTCGCATTCCTTCCTATGTCATCTAGCGCTCACTTTGGTGCATCTTCCTTGACCTCGTTTGGTTTAACATCTCAAGATATTGTAGGTGTTGATCCTAGTGACTCCGAATTTGCATCCATGCTGAACTTGAGTGGACCTGATATGCATTCAAAAGTTGCAGCGTTTGTACCTTTACGTGCCAGGATCTTTTTAAATTTCATTATCGATTGTTAATTACAAACGGAAAGTCTAGCCCATGATGACACGGCTCTTTAAGAAATCATTTGCACAAGAAACTAACATATCAGTAATCATACAATAATATTGAAAACTAACTCTGTTCAAATGCTACGCCTTTCTTAAAATACTATGAATTCTATGCTTATGGCACATACAGTAATACTAAAAATGATCTTATCGTGAACATGAAAATAGAGATATCAGATGAATACTTATTTGATAACATATTAATCTGCAAGTGTACCGTTTAGCCAACAATATCTAGCTAAGATCTATCAGCCATGCTTGAACTGAATTGATGTTGTCATAGGAAAAAAGATTAGGATTATCTTGCTCTTTGTTCATCAGCCTAAAACATAATTTTTATTCAGATTATCTCCTATATAAAAAGATACAGTGAAAAAATCATAATTTTTATATAAAAGATGGCCAGAAGCATTTGTTACTTACATTTGCTTTAATCTCATGTTATATTTATCATGTTATATTTAACATATATGATGTCACTCAGACTCTGGTATTTAACATATAAGATGGAAATAAGCATTTGACACTCTATAAGGTCCAACTGTCCAAGTATATCTTGTTTTATCATCTACAATGGTATGTTATGTTGGAGACTAAATTCATTTACAAAAACAACTATTATTTCACCCCAAACAAAGATAATTAATTTTGCTCTATAACACCTATACTAATTATCTACAAGATAAAAACATGAATTCAAATTTTATAATCAATGCCAAACACCCCTTTAGAGTAACTGCAACAAACATGATGATAAAAAATGTTATAATAGAAAGGTAACCTGTAAGGATGGGCGCCATTTGATGTCAACCCTGGTTCACTGACAGCCTTGCTTTGAACAGCTCCTTTCAGGCATCCATTGCTATCTACGGGTCTTGAAAAAAAGTGCCTAGTGAACGTTTTCTTTTCATCCTTTTATCCCACCCTCCTTTGAATTTTGTCTTCTAACATATTAGAATCCATGTCACTATCCTTAAGCACTTCTCTATCTTTAGCCAATGTCACGAGCTGCCTTCTTAAACCATTACTCCTCAAGTCTGCCTAATATATTGCCTTCAAATTACATTCAAACTTTCTAATCGCTGCAAAAAATTAGAATTGTTTCAGGTTTGTGCATCAATCCTCACATGCTTTAGCTACACACAAATTTATCCAAAAAAGTTAATAAAAAAACTTGTTGAATTTTAGGAGAATTTAGAGGCTGTTTGGGAAAACTTATTTAAGTAGCTGTTTTTTTAGCATATAAACAGTTTTAGTGTGACAAGATGGTTTACTTCTATGCAATTCTGGGTGATGGTGTCAGCAACTTGAACCTATCAAATGAAAAACAATGTTTATATTCAAAATCGAAACGAAATTATGCCTTTTTTAAAAACACATGTTATATCATTTACCATGGAATTGTGAACTATGGTTTGGACTTGCATTTTGTGCGCACGAGCATTACGACATATCTAGACTGATTCACACGAGAAGGTTACATTAAAATGAAGAAGAAACAAAAATTTATCCAATAATTGTAAAAGGGCAGTCTATACTTATCTCACTGGCCTCTCTTATTTCCTCTATCAACCTTACTTGGAAACCTTCTCATAAACTCCTCATCAGTTGAGTTGATCACCTTCTCGGTGTTAGTTGAGCAACTTTAATAGGGGTTGCCTCTTTTATGTTGCTCAACTTCAACTTGCATTGCAAAATAAACACAACATCGATAAAAGTTAAAAAACATACATATCATTTTTATTAATTATAATTAGATGAACCTAAAGGACACACGTATACTTGTTTATGCAAAAAAGTAGCTTTAGAAGATTTGTGTTAATGAAGAGACATGTACCATGATATTCATTATGGATGCTAAGGTTTACACTGAACAATAAAAATATGGATATAATTATGTACATACTAGGTAATAATTACAATTTTAGTTTGTGTTTATGACAAATAACATGGATTTCATACCTAGACCTTGTAAAGCCATACTAAACAACCAAAATAACATCTCCATCAAAGTGTGGATCACTGAAATAGTCATTGATCTGTTTTTCAAAATTGCCCCAAAAGGTGCATGGAATGGTGTTACCTCTGCTAAATAATTGGGTATTAAGGACCCTTGAATAGAAAAAAAGAAATCAATGACTATTTATTATCAAATAACAAAGCACGTATCTGCAAATGACCACCTCTTAAACTGACCTTTAGTGCATATTTACAGGGATTTAGTAAGAAATAAAATTGTAAGAAACCAAATGCCTACCTTTAATTTTGCAGCGATGAGCCATGATTCCTCCTAGTACCATAGCACTTATTATCTCTGCAGCAATGCTCTCAAACAGATCAGCTCCACGAGCTGCACAATCACTAATATTATCTCTGACCTTGTATAACAAAATAACCAGATTAGCTATCAGTAATATAAACAACAACTATAATAATTGCACTTAAGATCAAAGAGAATAAATTCAAAAATATACAAGCATGCAGGTTATAGGTTAAGCAAAAGATGGAACACACATTGCTGAGATACCAACCCTAGTCGTCAGCCAAGTAGGGTTTTATCAAATAACAAAGCACATATCTATAAATGACCACCTCTTAAACTGACCTTTAGTGCATATTCACAAGGATTTAGTAAGAAATAAAATTGTAAGAAACCAAATGCCTACCTTTAATTTTGTAGCGATGAGCCATGGTTCCTCTTAGTACCATAGCACTTATTATCTCTGTAGCAATGCTCTCAAACTGATCAGCTCCACGAGCTGCAAAATCACCAACATTATCTCCGACCTTGTATAACAAAATAACCAGATTAGCTATCAGTAATATAAACAACAACTATAATAAATGCACTTAAGATCAAAGAGAATAAATTCAAAAATATACAAGCATACAGGTTATAGGTTAAGCAAAAGATGGAACATATATTGCTGAGATCCCAACCCTAGTCGTCAACCAAGTAGGGTTTTCAGAATAAGATGGTTTGGAGAAGAAGATACATATGTTAGGGATACATAATACATACGTGTGTTTCTTTTCTAAATAAATTCCAATTATCAAAATATTTTCCAAATTTATCTCAAAATAATTTTTTTAAAGCATAACATATTTAATTTTCATTGTATATCAAAACTTCTAGCTTGCTCCATTGGTTGAGGTGCTTGTTGATCCCACTTTAATAGATCGAATTCCGTAAGCTTGTTTAAGGTTTAGTTATATTAGATAAATCTAACACAACTATAGTAGAAACTGTTTTTAAATGTATTAAAGATTATGCGAAATCTAATCTTTCATATTAAGAAGAATTATCAATGAAACAATAATTCAATGAACATACAATTCAACAAATATGCTCCAATATTATTAATGATAATAATACAAATACTCTTCAAGTATTAGGGTTACAAAGACCTTGAAGCTATGAATTATACGTCTAATAATACTTCAAAAGATTGATAAAAGATGTCCAACTCTATGCCCTAGTACCTCCTTTTATACACCAAATAGACAAGTCGCATACAATACTTTCCCAAAGATACCATAATTTTCTAAACCAAAAAAACTTAATACAAAACATAAAAACCATTACTCAACAACAAAAGTACTAACGTTATTAACCTCAGCAACATAACTTATCACTAAGCAGTCAAACCCAATGATCATACAAATATTCACTACAGTATTAACAATTGTACTAGCAGTAGTAAACCACTTAGCATATTTTTCACTAGCATTACTAATATTCACTACCCTATTAACAGAGTACAACATAAGTAAACACAACACTTAGCATAATTTCTTGAAGTTACATGACATGCACTTAAATTCCAGCTGAGCAGCCTTAACACAAACAAAGAATCAACAAATAATTCAAACAACATCAAGAAGACTTTTAATCCTAACAATTCTCTCCTAAACTTGATATTCTTCTTCAAAATCATCAAGTTTCTTTATTTAAAGCTTCATCAACACCAGGAGAATGCTTCCAAACACTTCTTTACTTCTTAAGTTATTTCATGATGAATTTAAGAAGCTGATAAGCTATTTCACTTTCATAATCAATTATAAGCTTCTTTTCTAACACCATTGAAAGTGTAAGTATGTGCAAGGATACTCTTCTCTACCAACCTAAAAATCTGCGCAGGTTTTCCAATCCAACAAGGAATGTATTCCACAGATCAAACATCTACTAAATCAACACTTTTGTCTTCATGTTGATACTTCCATACTTTATCTTCTACAATATTTACAAATATTTGTTTTCAAAACTTCTCAAAACAAACAAATCCAAGTCTTCAACTCCTTCTTGTTTGACACGTATTTAGCATTTACCAACTTATACAAAACTTCCAAATCTTCCATTCAAAACTTACAACATTTGACTAAATATCATGTACATTTGAGACTTTCCATCACTCACATAATTTTATAATAGCTATTTCTTCCTAACAAAATAAATCTCCAGCCAACAATACTTGGAGACTTAACAGCCAAAGGTAAAGCATCAACAACTACTACATCTACAACATGAAAGAAATCCATTAAACTATAAAGCACAGCAAGAAAATTTATGTCCTCAACCACCTTTTGCTTATTTGTAATCTCTTGTTCAACTCTGTTCAAGCTCTCTTTTTCTTTGCCTTTCACCAACTCTGTACTAAAGTCTTCAAATGTATTTATCCTTTTGCATGCTCTGAAAACATCTCTTAGTTAGAATCAAACTCTTTCAACTCAAATCTTTTGAGCTTGTATCCTTCCATAGGTTCTTTAGGATAAGTACACATTATCTTTTACTATGTTTAGCTTTATTATGTAGTTTTGTTTCTTTTCTCTTCTGCTCTTTTATATGGCAAAAATATTTCTTCTTTTTCACTAAGATTTGTAGAAATAATGTATCCATTTCATCAATAGACAACTCCATCTTTGTTTTTGTGCTTGCAATCTTTAAAGCTAATTGAGCTCAGCATCAATCTGTGCCTGTATAGTTCATCCCGTGTTTCCAATGCAATTCAAAATATTCTTCAATATTATCTTTTTAGCTTTCTCTTTTAACAAGTCTTTCATCATCATCAAATTTAGCTTGTAAGTTAAAAGCATTTTCTCATCAATCCTTATATGATTTTTCTTTTCATAAGGCTTCACGTGTTCTATCAATACCCTTACCTTTTTCTATGATAGTTGTGAAGATAGTTGTGAAGAAATTGTTGTTGTAGATTCATCCACTCTATATAACAACCCCTTTCTTCTTGGGTTTTTGTACTTTTCCTTTCTTCACATTAGTCAACAGTAATATCATCAACAGTTTTACTTGTATTCAGTTAAGTTGTATGTAGCAGAACTAATCAGAATTTGTAGTACTAGTCAATACTAACTATAACACCGATTCACACTAACATGATCAACATCAAAAATTACTTAGCAGTGTTAAAAACTGTCAACTACTTCATTCACCAATACCTTAGTATCTAACAACAAACACCTCCTCACTAGCAGAAACATTCACATCATGAACACTAACCAGGGTAATTTCTTTATCTGAATCAATAGCATCAATCCTCCCCTGTTTGAATGCATCCTCACCCAAACTTTCTTCATTATCAGAGGATTCTACCCTAGCAATGAAACCAACTTTGTATAATCTCTTCAGCCTATGAGTTCTTGATCTATCTTTCTTTTCAAGCTTGTTGACCCTCTTTTTCAAACTAGCAATCTCATTATGTTGAGTGGTCTTTGTCTTCTCCAAATCAAGAACCCAGTTTTGTAAAGTGGTACATAATGCCATCAATTCATCAAGTTTAAGTCTATCCTCATCACTTCAAAGTGTGTTACCTCTTACGAGCAGTGAATCGTTCGAATGTTTAGATACACTCCCAAACCTAGTTTGAGCAATAGTATCCCCAATTTCAAGCACCAGTGAACACCACCTGAATTAGTTCCATAGAACTAGATTCATTATTTGTTTCCTTGAATGGTCCTATATATATATGATACTACTTCAAATCTAGAACAGTAGATGGCAACCCACACCAAACTTGTCACCCAACTCCATATGGAACGCCTCAACTGCAATATTTTCATTAGGATCACTAGGTGAGGTACAAGTACTTTTCTTTTAGGATTCCTAGTATGTGTCTTTTGAGATTGAGTAGTATTATTGCAAAAATGTGGGTTGTGATGGGGATTAGTTTGGAATTGCAGAAACTTCCACTCCATGTATTAAAGTTTATAGATAACCACCAATGTTTTGAAAGAAAAAGATGTGTTACTCTACAGAAAAAAACCTTTGCCTACCCATCTCAAAAAACCAAAAATCTTTTTAGAGAGATAGTTTGCAAATAAAAACTCATATATGAGTTCGGCAACCCAACAAGTAGTATTGGTCCCAAAATATATAGTACAAACCTATGATACATTAAAAATTTTCCAGACAAATTATCCAAGTTTCTAATCATACTTTCAAAAATGAATTTTGAAAAATTGAATTTCTGATTTGTAGCTAAGCAGATAATGACAGATGTCATAGTACGACTAAACTCATTCCAGGCATTGTCTTTGGACTTAGACACTGTAAAATAGTATGAAAAAGAAAATTAGAGTAAAATACCATTGTGGGGAAAAGAATGTTTTTATAAAAAGTAATTTTGTGAAATATTCTTAAACCCCATCAATTGTTAAGTTTTTTAAAAATAGGTAGACTATTGTTAAACACTCAACACCTTTTCCATCTGCTAGTTAGAAGATCTCTATCTAACAGATGATTCATTGATGATTATCTTTTTGCATCTACCTAAGGCATGTAACTGTTTCCTCCCCATTGATAGTATTGCCAAGCATTAGACCAGAACTATTCAATGAAAGAAATAAATAAAGAAGATTAATTGTAAATGCAAACCTTATAGGGTAGCATTCCAAAAATTCCACAATTTGTTCAAACCCATCCACTCCTATGGGTTAAGACAAAACTCGACCATATTAATAGTATCTGCAAACTATAACAACCCAATATCAATCCTAACACTTGTTCATTGCCTTTCCATGTAAAATAGTTAGACTAAGAAAACCAAGAAAACATAATCCATATTAATTTCACATAATTACACAATATTAATTAAACCTAACGCTGAAAAACTCAGCAGATATTAAGTAGAAACCAGTAATACAAATTATCCTTAACAGCGAAAAACTTTTAATGACATGAAATAATATGTGACTAATTTCATACAAGAACACTACAAAAACAAAAGAGATAAAAGACTTTAAAGAAATAAAGCAATACCAGTAACTAGCCATCAAGATAAAGTAAATCTACTTACATCAAAAGCTTTTGTAAGCAAATCTGCAACATTCTTGTCAGTATGGATTTTGACCATTTAAATCAATTTCTTTTCATTGCAATCTCTAATAAAATAATGTCTGATCTCTATATGCTTTGTTTTTGAAAGAAAAACAGGATTTTTAATTATGCAAATAGTACTCTTATTGTTAATAAAGATCTTGGTATGCATAAATTATACCCATAATCAAGTAGTTGATTATGAATCTAAAGCACTTGTCCATAGCAACTTGAAGCAACCACATACTCAGCTTCTGTTGTGGAATTTGCGACCACTATTTGTTTCTTGCACTGCCATGATATTAATCTACATCCAAGGAATTGACAACCTCCTGTTATAGACTTCCTATCCAAGCTTGCTCTAGCATAATCACTATCAGTGTATGCTACCAAATCAAAAGGAGAATCTTTAGGATACCAAAGGCCCAATTTTGGTTGACCTTTTAAGTACCTAAAAATCCTTTTCACAGCATGAAGATGTGAAACCTTTAGATTGACTTGGTATCTAACATAGGTACACACTGCAAACATAATGTCAAGTCTTGAAGATGTAAGATACATCAATGAACCAATCATTGACCTATACCTATGAATATCCACTTCCTCACCATCTTTATCCTTAAGTAGAGGCTTTTGAGTTTCCATTGGTGTGCTTGCAGTCTTGACTTTTGTAAACCCAAATTTCTTTAAAATTTCAGCAACATATTTAACACCCCCAATTTCATACGCAGCGAAACCAACAATTGGGTGTTAACTAATGGCACAAGTACACATAAATTACAAAAGAACGACTCAAAAGAGACATTGTCAAACATGTTCCATTCCAAAAGTAAGATCAGAGTGCAAAAGTCATCCCACAGAATCTTAACCAAATTAACATACAAGTTTTATAAACCACCAACATATTTTAAATGTGGTTTGAGGAATGGAACTTAAAAACAGTTTAACAAAATAAATTCGCGCAAGCTCCTCCTCATGCCGCTCCAAGTCTTCAACCCTGATTACCTGAGATAAAACATGCTTAAAAGTCAACAAAATTGCTGAGTAAATTCATAGAGTTTATATGATTAAATGTTAGAACACAAGCATAATTCATCAAGAGACTTGTTGATCGGACAAGCCATATATTAATTTATATCTCATTGAGCTCATGACACTGAACCTTGACAATAAAATATATTCTTCATGATATATTAGCCCCACGACTAGGTATTATTGCCTTATACCTAAATTATCAATACAAATTGCCCGTTGAGAGGGTGTTCTCTTAAGGATACATACCTCCGGACAGGGCTTTCAAACCCAATAGATCTATTTATTTGTACAAGCGTTCACCCATCATAGGCAATTAACAGTTCATGAAATTAAGGTCTTTTGGCAATAGCTACTCAATGAAATCAATATGTAATCGGGTCCAGCATATTAAAACAACTTGTGTTCATATTTTCAAAGCAAGCATGTATCTCCCTCGCGGGGTTTAATAAAACATTTAAAGTTAGAAAGGCGAGGCTATGAACTCACAGTGAATAGAAGTGCCAACCGAGAAATCACGTAAAGAAAAGGAAGCGACAAGTCAATCACGACCTATAATAATAATGGTTTGCGTTTTAGAAATCAAGTTTAATAACAAAAGTATACTTTTATATATAATACAATACATGATTAACATGTTTATAATCTTACATGTGTAAAAATTTCATGTCGAGAATCCAAGATAACTTAAGAATCTTCCAACTTGCATTTTCTAAAACTTTGCTAATTTTTCAAGTTACTAACTATCACCTAATGAAACCCCAAGCGACTTCATCTCTTGTCCAACTCTTATTTCTAAATACCTATATGTATTGTTATCTCCCTATAGTTGGCGTTAAACTCTATGATCATCTTAACTATTTTCAAATAATGTTGCAATGTATAATGTCCAATTTTGGTTCAGCAGGAACCTTGTAAAAGTAGGACAGCAGAAAGCCCCTGAAAAAAAAATCACAAAAATTTGGAATTTTTGTCCTACTTTTACAAGCAACCTGCTGAACCAAAACTAGACATTATACATTGCAATATTATTTGAAATTAGTTAAGATGATCATAGAGTTTAACGCCAACTATAGTGAGATAACAATACATATAGGTATTTAGAAATAAGAGTTGGACAAGAGATGAAGTCGCTTGGGGTTTCATTAGGTGATAGTTAGTAACTTGAAAAATTGGCAAAGTTTTAGAAAATGTAAGTTGGAAGATTCTTAAGTTATCTTGGATTCTCGACATGAAATTTTTATACATGTAAGATTATAAACATGTTAATCATGTATTGTATCTAGGTAATATTAGTTATGCAAAAATGGGTCGAAACCTCCTTCCTTTTTCTCTCTTGGCCGGCTATAAGCCCAACACCAACACTCTCTTAATAAAAATTTTATAAAAACCCAAAGCCCAATCTTACCCATTTTATAAAAATCCACAAAGAAGCCCATACCCACTCCCCCTTTTTATTAATAACCGAATAACACACACACTCATATTAGTATCGATAAAAAAATTGCCCTGTCTCTCTCTTCTTCATTGTTCGAGCCAACACCCCCCAAAACCACCATCATCTCCATCAAAACTCCATTAATCCACTCCTTTTTTACACCAAAACATCTCTAAAATTATCCGTAACCTATTCCTACAACTAAAATCAATCATGCACATGATTTAGAAAAATCCACAATGTTGAAGATGGTTAAATTTTAAAAAAACTCAGTTTTCTTGAAATTTTCTTGCATGGTGATTTTTAATTGATAAGGGATAATAAGGACTAATTTATGGAGATTTTGGAGTAGTAATGAAGGTGATTTGATGATGATTGTTTGATGATGATGATGGTGTTGTGCTGCTTGTCGTCGAACAGAGAAGAGCAGAGAGCAGGAAAGAGTCGTTGTAAACTATGTGTTTATAACTGAATGTTATGTTTTATTCGGTGTATATAGCAAAAAATAAGGTGTGGTGTTTAGGCTTATCTAACCGGCTCTTATCAAAGAGAGGGGGAAGTGGGCTAAGAAAGTATAAAGGGGTATGTTGGGTTTGAGCTTGGGCCGCCGGGTATAAGGGTAGAGAAAGGGTTTGATGGGCTAATTTTTATACTAACAAATTTATACCAATGAACACCGGCCCAAAATTTAATTTAACCCGATACTTTTTATAAAAACACAAGTTTTGATTCGGTTTATATTTAATAAAAATAAAAGATAGAAAATAAATAAAATAAAATAAATAAATCCTAACGGTTAAAAGTCGGCATTCGTGATTTCTCGATTGACATAACGGATGAATTAGCTTGTAAATACTCGTGAGGATTTATAAAATTGATGATTTTATTAAAAATCGTTTAAGAAAATAAAATGAAAGATTAAAAATATAAAATTTAATTATAAATTTAAATTAAGTAGTGACCTTAAATACTAGGTTTTACAACATATTTATCTTAACTAATAAATATGCCATCCTTCTTCTGCTTTACTTGTAATCCCAAGAAGAATATAAGTTCTATCATAGAACTCATCTAAAATTTCTCATGCATCTGAAATGTTCTTGCAGTCTTAGGGCATCATCATACTTCTTAACTACCTTAGGCTCTTCTTCACTAGACATAGCTTTACAGTTCTCAACTACAGGCTTATTAACAAACTCATCTAAACTAGTAAAAGACAAGTCAGGTGTTAGAGGCATGAAATTTCCTGTGTAGGGAGGTGGAACTGCATTATAATTTTCATAGCCTAAACCTTTCTTGCAATTGTCAACTATCTGACACTCTATGAGCTTGTTTAAACTTTTAGATGCATGTTCAAATTTATCTACATTAAGTTGAATGCCATCTTTTTCTTTTTGAACTATTTCAAGCTTCTTCCTAAGCTCTCTAATAGTTATTTCTCTTATATGAATTTCAAAATTTAAGCTCTTAATATCTTGTAAATAAATAGACTCATTTGCTTTATAAACTTCAAGTTTTTCTTCCACTGACTCTAAACCTGTCTTATAACCTAGAACTATTAACTCAGATTTCTTTAAATCTTTTAATAGTTGATCATTTTGAGATTTAAGAAGTTCAACAGTTTCCAAACAAGATTATGAACAAATAAAATCATTGGATACCTCTAAGTCAAGACTTAAAGATGAGAAAGCCATGAGTGCATAATTAGGCCCTTTCTCTGCCTGATCACTCCAGTCATATCCACCAAGACCATCACATGACACTAAAGCTGTGGAAGTAGATATTTCCACAGACACACTCCTTCTTAAGCTTTCCTTGTTCTTGTTGTTTTGATTTCTTGGAGCTCTGCACTTCCTAGCAAAATGTCCCCTCTTATGGTAGTTGTAGCACTCCACTTTGGACATATCAAAACTAATAGTCTCATTGCCATTAACAGTAAGTTTCCTTCCTGTATTCTTTAAAAACTTTCTTGCCCTCATAGTCAACATGGCCATTTACCATCTCAAATCCATCTCTTCCATGTCATCTGGATGGATTTGTTTCAAGTCCTCATGTAAAAGTTGAGGACTATTTGGTTGACTAGTAAAGAATGCACAAATAACAGCATCATCCAAGTTATGAATATTTGTAGAGTTAGCAGCATTAACTTGAATGCTAGCAGTAGAAACTCCATGAGCAGTATTAACTGCTTCATTAGTGCTGCTAGTGTTGTTATTTAAAGAGGACATAAAAGCCATTTTCTGTGTGCTTAAACTTGAGCTAGACATCCCTTTAACTTCTAGTTCATACACCTTGAGGTTGTTGTAGAGATCATCCATGCTCATTGTATCCAAATCAGTTTTATTCCTCCACACAACAACATGTGTGTTCCACTCAGGTGACATACTTCTTAATAACTTTTGATCAACATCTTCTTGTGAAAGCTTTTCATCCAAAAGCTCCAAATGACTCACAATATTTTGAAGCCTATCAAAAGTTTGATCAAGCATCTCTGAGCTTGGAGTAGTGAAGTTTTCAAATTGCTGCTTTAAGAGATTCCTTTGAGTCTTTCTTGTAGCTGCATTCCCAACAAATCTCTTTTCAACAGCTTCCAGCAACTTCTTAGCATCCTTTATAAAGTTAAACTTTAACTGATGTTCATTGGGAATTCCCCTTCTAGCTTTCACCTCTAATCTTCTCTGAGCCTTTTCTTTAGCAGTTGTAATAAGCATCTCTGTCATAACTCCTTCAACAAATTTTATTTTTGGCAAGGTTGCACCATTCTCTATGACTTCCCATAGTGCATAGTCTATCATCTGGATATATTGTTCAATCCTCATCCTCCATATCTCATACTCACCAGGTTTGAGCATGAGAACTTTAGATGCAGCCACCATGTGTGTAGAATCTTGTTCTATATCTTTTAGCAAGAACAGGTTCTTCTTATTCACAGCTTCTCAACAAGCTTTGATACTACTTGTTGATCCCACTTCAATAGATCAAATTCCTTAAGCTTGTTTAAGGTTTAGTTATATTAGATAAATCTAACATAACTATAGTAGAAACTGTGTTTGAATGTATTAAAGATTATGCGGAACCTAATCTTTAGTATTAAGAAGAATTATTAATGAAACGGTAATTCAATGAACATACAATTTAACAAATAAGCTCTAATATTATTAATGATAATAATACAAATACTCTTAAATGTCTAGTTATATGTTAAACTCTATGCCCTAGGACCTCCTTTTATACACCAAGGAGTCCTAGTCGGCTTACAATACTTTCTTAAGATATCCATAATCTTTTCTATAAACAAATAACTTAATACATATCATATAAGCAGTACTAACAACAAACAGTACTAACTTATTAACCTCAACAGCATTAATTTATCTTTGAGCAGTCTTAACCTTGAGCAGTACTAATATTTACTAGCAGTAGTAACTTTGTACTAGCAGTAGTATACACTTAGCATATTTTCTTTGAAGTTCATAAGCAGCACTAAATCCAGCTGAGCAGCATTAACATAAACATGAGCAACAGTAATTCAAACAACATCAAGAAGACTTTTAATCCCAACACCCAACCATCCATGGGATATTTTATAACATAAAATCCATTCCATTCTCATGATTGAATTTAAACTAGTATACATCATTGCTAGTTACAATCATTTCACCTAATCTAAATTTTCCTACATTCTCATTAGATTGTACTTAAGATCATTAAAAGGAATTTTCATACCGACAAAGTATTTGCAGATGGTAAGGTTCAATTGTAGGTAATACAATATTTTATTTTATAAACTCCGTTTAATTAGCGTATAACTCGTTTTTAACGTAACTTTTTCGTTATTAATCCGTTTGACAAGTTTCTTACCTTTTCGGAATCGTCGTGAAATGTATTATCTTATAAAAACATAAAATAAGTATGTCTTATACACGAATTTGGACAGAATGTTGGCATGTCCTTCATGAGTCCAAAATTAAGTCTTGTTTCCTTGTTTTCACCTTATGACTTTTACCACTAGTCTTATATTTTATATTTATCATATATATTACATGTATATTATGTCCATAGTCCATTTATTGTCCCTTTGTCCAAATATTACAAGTCTTCCATAATATTTAATAAACTATAATTTTCATAATAACCATAAATCACTAGTTTTTATATATAATCATTTTACATAAAAACCATATGTGTCCATGTTTTCTCATCTTGTAGTAACCTCATTCTAGTGATCATATAATATTATCATAAGTCCATTATCAATATTAACTTGTCATATATATTTCTTTAACTTAAAACATATTAAGAAATCATAAAAACCCTAATTAACCCATGATCATGTTTACACCAAAACAACATGATACAATATTTTATCATCATTTTTAACATGATATATGTAATAACACATCATGTATAAAAGTCTACAAGATGATCATTACTAGTGAAAACTTCATTTACAAGTTAAAATCTTAAATGGTGATTTAAGCTAAAATAGAATAAACATATGCATGAAAATGAATATTGTAAGAACATAAAGGGTTCTAGTAGACCTTAGGATGTGTGAAGATGATGATAAACAAATGCTAAACCCTTGTTTAGCCCTAGAATCCAAGCTTGCACTTAAGAAAACCCTTGTTTTCTTAATAAAAACCCTAGCTTCCTTTCACTTGATTAATACTTGGAAATGGTGATTCAATGCTTGGAAACACCTTAGAATATCTTAGGATGGATGTGTATAGATGTGTATAGGTTGTATAAAATTTTGTATGGATAGTTTATAGGGGGGGGTTGAGCCGTGGCTTATATGAGTGCCAAAGGGATGGTTTTTGCTTTTTGATAAGTGATATAAGAGTATGTATGATATCTCTCACTAGGTACTTGCATTATATGAGAGGTCTTGGTCAAAAAGGTGAAATAGAAGTCCAAGAGCAAGATGAGGGTTTCAAGGGTTCATGTCTTGAGTCAAAGTAACAAGGTATGGGTGGTTTAATTAACTAGTGAAGTACAAAGACCAAATTGACTAAGTTTTGATATTTCTTTGTATATTTTGAATCATATCCGGCCTAATATAGATATATGTGATGTTTTTGAGTAAATTTTATGTATTGGGTATAAATGTGGGTATTTGTTGAAGCGTAGAAAAGTTTTGGTGGTTCCGGGAGTGCCTAAACGCATTTTATTGCGAAACGTAATCACTTTACGCAACCAATAAAAATAAAATGAACAAGGTTAATAATTATCCTCAAAATAATTACTTAACCCTTGCTTGATGTAAACATTTAATTGTTTGATGCCCGTTTATATTGAACGCTAATTTTTAACTTACGCGATTTAAACTTAATTCATGAAATCACAAGCAAACGCGTACAACACTAAAAATAAATAGTAGATTTATCGACGTCATCAATGACTTGAAAACACAGGGTGTTATAGACTTCCCCCGTTAAACGAGCCTTGTCCTCAAGGCTTACGATGCAGCACTTGACGATGATGCGATCTTGGTGAAGAGGTGTGGGTATTTCTTCTTGAATTGGTCTTCACGTTCCCACGTGAACTCAGGACCTCTCTTGGAGTTCCATCGAACCTTGACTAATGGGATTCGGCTTCGTTTCAACCGTTTAACTTCACGGCCCACTATTTCTAATGGTTCCTCAACAAAATGAAGCTTGTCATCAAGATGAAGTCCATCCAAAGGAACGGCTAATGGTTCGTCGGCATGACACTTTTTCAGGTTAGACACATGGAATGTATTATGAACTCTACTCAACTCTTCAGGAAGTTCGAGCTTGTAAGCAACCTCTCCAACCTTTTCTAACACCTTAAAAGGTCCAACATACCTAGGGTTTAACTTCCCCCGTTTGCCAAAACGTACGACCCCTTTCCAAGGCGAAACTTTAAGCATAACTTTATCCCCGACTTGGAATTCCATTGGTTTACGCTTCAAGTCAGCGTAACTCTTCTGTCGATCACGAGCGGCTTGCATCCTTTGCTTGATCTGGATGATTTTCTCAGTGGTCTCTTGAATTAGTTCTGGACCGAGTATTTGAGCTTCTCCAACTTCAGTCCAACAAACAGGTGAACGACACTTTCGACCATAAAGTGCTTCGAATGGTGCGGCCTTGATGCTAGCGTGATAGCTATTGTTATATGAGAACTCGACTAATGGCAAATGGTTAACCCAACCCTTTCCAAAGTCGATCGCACAAGCACGCAGCATATCCTCGAGAGTTTGAATGGTCCTCTCGCTTTGCCCGTCTGTTTGTGGATGGTACGCAGTACTCATATCCAAATTAGTACCAGTCATACAACTCACCAAGTTAAATCCATTCACCCAATCCCACACTTTCAAGTCCTTCTAGAAGACCTTCTGACACCCAATATTAGCCACGCTGGCAATCCCCAGCATAATGATTGGATGATAAGACGTGGCACATGATCCAAGGGCTATGATGAACGATTAATTTAAGGAGGTTCAAATCAAAGGCTAGGATTGGTTGATGAGGACGCGCCTATGCTCCTAGAACCTTCTTTTTCAGGCTATAAAAGGAGGCCTCCTCACACAGAGATAGATATCTAGCTTATTGTTTTATTTAGTAGCTTATTGTAGTTTTTAGCTTATTGTCATTACTGTACTTTCTTTTCAAAGCCTTGTAACTCTTTCATTATTAATAAAATTGTAGTTTCATTTTTAAATCTTGTATTTTGAATTCTGTTTTACTTATTATGCAAATTTAGCTTAAAATGCATTTAGAAGTTACTTAATAATCAAATAAGCTCTATAAGCTCTTTGGTACTTCATAAGCTAGATTCCATTCAGTTAAGCCTTCAAAAGCTTAACTGAATTAGTTTTTACCTCAAATCTCCCTCAAAATTACCTTAGCTTAACTTTTGGAAGATAAGCCAAATAAAGATGGGCTTATAGACCTTTACCACTTTTTCTCTCTAACTAGCTGTGCTTGTAGATGTAAGCACTAAAAGCATTAAAAGTCTTGTTTTTGAGGCAAAGACAAAGTACTCTTCATATCTCATTTATAGCTAAAACTGTATTTTAGCTAATTTTTAGTTCTTATTAGCTACTAGTGCGGTTTCTATTTATTTTATCGTATTATTGCTTAAATTTTGCAGCTTATAGTTTAAAATTATTAAGATCTAATTTTATATAAGAATAGTTTAGAAAAGCCCAAAATAATCTCATTGTCTAGCTTTATTGATTAAGTGCTTATTTGTGGTTGAATATTGCTTAAAAGTTCTTCATATACTTAGATCTTAATCTGTTTTAAGTTTTATTGCTTTTATAAATCTGTTTTTAAGCTAAAATGGTTTTCTTAAAACTTAAGGGGTGTTTGGCACTAGCAGTACTAACTTGAGTTAGTATTGTTGGTTTGCTCTTTACCTTTTAATCGATTTTGTTAACCCTAAATTAAGCTTAAAAAATCATTATTTTAGCTCATCAAGTTTAAAACTCAAGTTAAGGTTAAATCTATGAACGATTTGAAATCTGAGGTGCGCTTGCTTTATAATTCAGCTTATTTGATTTGATCTTCATAAGTGGCTTGTAGATGTTAATTTCATTCTTGTCTATGTTCATTATATAGTAGAATAAAATTAGTTTTAGAATTGCATTTGTCATTTGAGTTTTAATCAAAATCTGTCACAGTTTCTAAGTCTAAATTTCAAAGTTTAAAATCCAGTTTTCATAGCAAATTTTAGGTTAGATAGAGTATGGTTTAAAGATCTAAAAATGAAAGAATACGCTCAATAGGTGGGTCAAGCATAATCTAATTTTTACTTTTGAGTTTTAAAAACAACTTATTCTAGCTTAAATTTAGGGCTGCAAATAGCCATTTAGCTAAAAAGGTAAAAATCAAAAGTCATGTTTGCAAGTCTGTGTTAAGTTGAATTTTTAGCTTATTATATGTTTAATTTGGTTTAATTCCAGTTATATTAGCTATGAGTCAAGGTTTCTTAATCTATTTTAGCTTTTAGTCTTCTATGCTTTATTGAGTCTAATTTTTAAGCTAAAAAATGTCAAATTACTTATAAAAAACCAAACACAACTAGATTGTCTTGCATTTTCATTACATCTTTTTTAGCTTATTTTTTATCCATTGTGCTTAATTCCTGCTTATTTGAGTCATCATCGTCAAGTTCTTAATCTGTTTCTTAATTTTTAGCTTTTTCTTTTGCCTATTAGTCTTAAAAGTTAGCTAAAAGTTTGGTAAAAGTCTTTAAAACTGTTTTTAAAGTCTGCTGTCTCAATAGCTTTTCTATGATTTTTAGCTTAATTCATTTGCTTATTTGTAGTCTTAGTGCTTATTAGGTTTAGATTTAAGTCTGTTTTTGCTTATTTTCTTTTTCTTTTAGCTTATTAAGTCTAAAAAGCCAAAACAGTTTTAGCTTAAAAACCACTAAACTTGATAAGCTAAAATGTCAACTTATAAGTAGATTTTCTAGCTTTTTTTTCAGATTTATCAAAAAGCTCTTCATTAAAGTTTTTCATTTTTGCTTATTTTATAGTTGTTTCAAAAGAAAAATAAAAAAAATGTTTTATAAAAAAGAAAGGTCACAGGGGTCGAACATGTGACAACTTCTTCACAACACACACACTATCACTGCACCCTTGGGACTTTTTTCATAAACCTTGCCCCTTAAATCTAGAGGACATGTTTAGTTTAGCTTATGCGACTTATTTCGCTTATTTACAACTTATTAGGTTTAGCTTATTTTCCCATTTTATTTTTCTTGCATTAGTAATACTTTAAAGCATTTTAGTAATTTTTCAAATGTTTATAATTAGTCTAGTATTTTTATAATTTTCTAGATTAAATAGTTATTAATTCAGACAAAAAATAAAAAAAAGTTCAAAACATATAATTCTTCTTTCTAAAATTATTTTTAATCATTTAGGACTTTTAGAAGATTAGATTTGCATTTTTAGGGTTAAAATTTGATAATTTGGGTTTTAAGTTCTCGTTTTAGGATTCCGTTATCGTTTTCGTGCTTAAATCTTAATTGCTTTAGTTTTTAGTTGTCTTTGCTTGCATTTGCGTTATTGAAATAGAATACAAATCAAATCTTGACTATTCTATTATTTGTAGAAATAGAATCCTAAATCAAAATTTTGATCATTCAATCACTTGATCACGAACTTAACCTCGATTTTCAATTCACGCCTCGTCACGATATGTCTCGGGAAGGTTTTGAATTTTGCTTTGGATAAAAGTAATCTTCCTTTCTATAAAACCTATTCCACACTTTCATTATTTGATATTTTGATTTTAATTATATATATGTATATTAAGTTATATATATAAGTATAATTAAGTTGAAACCAAATTTTTGGCGCCGCTGTCGGGGAGGTTGTGAAACGATTATTGTGTACGTTTGAAGATTAGTGTTTGAAGACCCTTCCCCGTGAAGTTATCGCTTTCATTTGTGAATATTTCCTTCTATTATCAAGTTATCAAAAATACCAATTTTTTTTTTTGAAAAACAACAAAAACAACCGTTGTGTCACTTGTAAAATCGGCTCACCTTTAGATTACAAACTATAAGAGAGGTATAAGGAGGGTTGATCCAACGATCTTCGACCCGAAAAGAGAAGGTTTTTAAAACGCTTCGCACTTATCCGCTCCTCCGCTTCTTTGTGCGTTTTCTAGAGGGCTACCGTACACTCGTTTGATTATCGGTTACAAAAATATTTTTCTTTTTATTTCTCTTATTTTATTTTTAGTGCATGCGCACTCGCTCTTCATCAAATTTAATTGCCGAATCTTCAAAGACTCCAAAACGTCATAATTGTAGACGTTCCAAGCAAAGATTCAAACCGTTTTCTCTTGAAGAGAGTCCCATAGTTACGATGGTCGATCAACGTACTATGGCGGAATTACTCCAAGCACCCACCGAGGGTTACAGAGATGCTATTGTTATTCTCGCTATTCTCGCGAAGAATTTTGAGCTTAAACATGGTCTTCTAAATCTCTTAACTTCAAAACAATTTTACGAATTTAAGAAAAAAGATCCACATGCTCACATTCGTTGGTTTAACAAGATTACTTCCACAATTAAGTATAAAGATGTGCCTAATTCATCGATTAAGCTTATGCTTTTTCCCTTTTCTATTGAGGGGGCAGCCCGGATTTGGCTCAAAAAAGAACCCCCTCGTTCTATTCTTACTTGGGAAGATCTTGTTACCAAGTTTATTAACCAATTCTTTCCTCCTTCAAAAACTACAAATCTCCGGAATGAAATTACGAATTTTCAACAACGTTTTGATGAATCATTTTGTGAGGCATGGGACCGTTTTAAGGATCTCCTTCGTGCATGCCCACATCACGGTTTTACGGAGTTGCATCAACTTGATACCTTCTACAATGCTTTAACCCCAACCGATCAAGATTCTTTGAATGCCGCCGCCGGTGGTAATCTTTTGACTAAAACTCCTCGGGATGCTTTGACAATTATTGAAAACAAGTCAAAAGTTTGCAACTCACGGAACAAACCGATTGTTTCAAAAGTGAGTACGAATGCTCCTTCTTCTTCTACCCCTCATTCTCCCGAGATTGCCTCTCTTGTTGACGTCGTTAAGGCTATGCTTCATCAGAAATCTTCTCCTCTCGCTTCCGTGAAAGTGGTTGAGGAAATTTGTGTTACTTGTGGTAGACCGCATCCTTACCACCAATGTCTTGCCACCGATGGCAACGTTTTTCTGGAATATAAAGATAGTATTCAAGGATATGTTTTAGCAGCCGCAGTTAACTATAATCAGGAAAATACCGGATACCGTCCTCAAAGTGTAGCTAACCAAATTCGACCACCGGGTCTTGCTCAACTGAATGTGCAAAATAATCAAACCCGATACAATCAAGGTTACAATCAAAACAAAGGAAACAATCAAGGAAATCCGAGATATTAAGTTCCGATTCAGCAAACTCAAGTTGCTCCTTCGAATGAATTGTCAAATTACAAGAAGATAATTGATACTAATATGAAAGCTATGCAAAATCAAATAAATAATGTGAAAAATGAATTGAGAAATGAAATGCAAACTTCAATACAAACTTCAATGTCAAATCAAACAAATGAGCTTAAGAATATGATGGCTAGTTTATTCCAAATGAATACCGCTTCTTCCTCGGGTTCGGGACCACTTCCTAGCAATACCATTGCTAACCCGAGAGGTAACTTGAAAGCAATCACCACCCGAAGTGGTATTTCTTATGATGAACCTCCAATTCCACCTCTTCCCAAGGTGGTGGAACGGGAACCCGAGGTGACAAAGGATACGGTGCAACCGAGTACCAAAAACATCCTACCTCCGATAGTCCAAATTCAAGCTCCCATTGATGAGCCCGTTGTTGCTCCTAAGCCTAAACCGTATATACCTTATCCTTTGAGAGCCAACAAACAAAAGCTCCGTGAAAAAGATGATATGCTAGCTTCGAAATTTGTTAAAATCTTTAGGGAATTACATTTCGAGCTCAGTTTCGTGGATGCTCTTCTACATATGCCAAAATTTGCTTCAATGTTTAAAAGTCTCCTTAATAACAAAGAAAACATGTTTGACTTAGCCAAAACACCGGTGAATGAGAATTGTTCGGCAGTTATCCTAAAAAAGTTGCTCGAAAAACTTGGAGACCCTGACAAGTTTCTCATTTCTTATGATTTTCCGCAGTTAGTTGAATGCTTAGCCTTGGCCGATCTTGGTGCAAGCATCAACTTGATGCCTCTTTCCATATGGAAGAAGCTCTCACTCCCTGAACTTACTCCCACTCAAATGATTCTTAAACTTGTAGACCGATCAACTACTAGTCCATCCGGTATTGCCGAAGATGTCTTTGTAAAAGTAGGAAAGTTCCATTTTCTGGCCGACTTTGTAGTCATTGATTATGTTGTCGATCCTCGGGTTCCCTTAATTATCGGGAGACCCTTTTTGAGGATGACACATGCTTTGATTGATGTTTATGGTGAAGAATTAACTCTCTAGGTTGATGATGAAGCCATAACCTTTAAAGTTGGTCAAACTTCAAGATACTCTTACAATGATGCCGTGTCGATTAATCGAATCGATGTCATCGACGTAGCTTGTGAGGAGTATTCTCACGAAGTGATCGGGTTCTCGGATATTCTACGAGTGGCAATCCTACTCCGTCTTTAGATCATATCCTTTCTACTTCTTCCCCCTCTCTCACACCTTTTGAGGAAGGTGACTTCATTTTGGAAGAAATCGAAGCTTGTCTTACAAATTATTCAATTTCACCGGGAATTGATGATGATGACTTTGATCTGGAGGGAGACCTTCTTCTACTCGAGAAGTTATTAAACGATGATCCATCATCTCCTCTCCCTCTGAAAGAACTTAATCTTGAAGAACTTAAAATAGTAAAATATTGGCGATCCTCAAGAGCTTGAGCTCAAGGATCTACCTTCTCATCTTGAGTATGCATTTTTGGAGGGTACCGATAAATTACCCGTTATAATTGCTAAAAACATAAAATAATATGAGAAGGTCCGACTTCTTAAGGTTTTAAAGTCACACAAGCGTGCCATCGTTTGGAAAATCTCTAATATTAAGGGCATTGATATAACACCCTGTGTTTTCAAGTCTTTGACGACGTCAATAAATGTACTATTTATTGTTAGTATTGTACGTGTTTGCTTTAAATTGTAAACGTTAAGTTAAATCGCGTACGCCAAAAATTAGCGTTCAATGTAAACGGGCATCAAACAATTAAATGTTTACATCAAGCAAGGGTTATATAATTATTTTGAGGATAATTATTAACTTTGTTCATTTTATTTTTATCGGATACGTAAAGTGTATACGTTTCGCGATAAATTGCGTTTAGGCACTCCCGGAACCACAAAAACTTTTCTACGCTTCAACAAATACCCACTTTTATACCCAATACACAAAAATTACATAAATATATCATGTATATCTTTGTTTTGCCGAAAATCTTGCATCATATACAAAGATATACATGAAAAATGAGATTAAACTTTCAACTTGGTCAAATAGACACCATACTTCATTTATGCAACACCATACCTTGTCTTTTGACTCATGAGGCCATACCTAAGACCAAGACCCATTACTTGAACCTTACTTTGACCCCTTGACCATGTCTTGCACCATACTTGCATCTATACATAAGAGGTCCGACTTCTATAAGGTTTTAAAGTCACACAAGCGTGCCATCGTTAGGAAAATCTCTAATATTAAGCATTATATAACACCCTGTGTTTTCAAGTCTTGACGACGTCAATAAATGTACATTTAATGTTAGTATTGTACGTGTTTGCTTTAAATTGTAAACGTTAAGTTAAATCGCGTACGCCAAAAATTAGTGTTCAATTTACGACGGGCACCAAACAAATAAATGTTTTACATCTAAGCCAAGGTGATATAAATTATTTTGAGAATAATTATTAACTTCTTTCATTTTATTTTTATCGGATACGTAAAGTGTATACGTTTCGCGATAAATAGCGTTTAGGCACTCCCGACCAAAAAACTTTTCTACCTTCAAAAAATACCCACATTTATACCCAATACATAAAAATTACTCAAATATATCATATATACATCATTATAAATTCCGAATTTATGGCAATTATACAAAGAAAAAATAAGAAAAATACTTCCATTGGTGTCAAAAACAACACCATACTTCATTAACCAACACCATACTTCTTTATTTCTAGCCATACCTTGCCTTACTTTGACTAAGGACCATCCCTATGACCACGCTAGTTCCTTGACTAGATTATACTGCTCTTTATATAACATGCAATACAAGCTAAGCTTATTCACCATAGTGCTTTACACATAACTAGAAAAACCAAAACAAACTTCCCTTTCCTCTCTATTATTGCTACGCAATAGGCAAGCACTCTAACAAACCCATAACAAATTTTTCTACAAACCCAATCACACTGCCTATATACATCCGATGTATAAGTAGTTCCCTAAAGGTGATCCCAAGCATTGCAAACCCTTTTTCAAGTAGACTCAAGTAAAAGAAAGTTAGGGTTTTTGTTAAGAAAGTAAGGGTTTATTTGTGCAAGCTTTGGTTTTGTGGCTAAACAAGGGTTTAGCACTAGCTCATCATCATCATCATACATCTTAAGGTCCACTTGAACTCTTTATGTTCTTATAAATTTCATTGTTATGCATATGATCATTCTATTTAGCTTAAATCACCATTTAGGTTTTATTCATGAAAATGAAGTTTATACTTGAAATGATCATTTTACACACTTACATACATGTGGTGTTATTACTTACATCATGTTAGAAAGAATGAGAAAATATTGTATCAAGTTATTTTGGTGTAAAAATGATTATGGGTAAATTAGGGTTTATAATAATTCATAATATGTTTCAAGTGAAAGAAATACAAATGACATGTTAAGGTTAATTATGGACTTATATTGATGTTATATGATCATTAAAATGAGGTTATATCAAAATGAGAAAACTTGTACACTTATGATTTATATGAAAAATGGCTATACATGAACTTATGGTAAAATGGATAAATTATAAAAGTTATGCCTTATCATGTATTATGAAGGACTTATAAACTTTGGACAAAATGACTTTGATGGGATTATGGACATAATATACATATGATATATGATATATATAAAGTATAAGACTTGTAGTAAAAAGTATAAAGTGGTAAAATATAAAAACAAAGCCAAAAATGAACTTAAGAATGTCATGCAAACATTCTGTCCCAAAGTGCTATAAAAATATACTTATTTTATATTTTTATAAGATAATACATTTCACGACGATTCCGAAAAGGTAAGAAACTTGTTAAACGGATTAATAACGAAAAAGTTACGTTAAAAACGAGTTATACGTTAATAAACGAAGTCGTAACATCAAATGGGGGGGGGACGTGCGTGAGAAAATCACTCACTAACATATGAGGTATGCCAAGGTGATCCATGACCCTCGGCACATGTTGCTTCAATGGCTAGGAAACAAATAGTGGCCCGGGTCTCAAACTGAAGGGTTCAAGCAAAGTCATATCAAAGTTCATTCAAAGGAATCATAGCAAAGGTTTAAATGTCAAGGTTTAAAATATCAAAGGTAGCTTAGTAGGGTTCAAATAGAACATAAAAAAAGATCATATAAGAGACCAAAATAAAAGGCTCAGAGAAAATGTAGCAATTCACATAAGAAATCAAAAGATTGAGAGAATATGTCATGGAAACCTTAACGATATGGTCAGAAAATATAATTGTACCTTATTCCGAAGCAAAGCAATCATCAAAAGGAAACACCACAGGAAATCAAAATCACTCCCTCTTGACCGAACCTAAAGAAATGATGAATTCGAATTACAAACCATTCATTTAAGTTATACTTTCCATTTTTAGTAACTTTCCATTTTTAGTAACTTTCCATTTTTAGTAACTTTCCATTTTTAGTAACTTTCCATTTTTAGTAACTTTCCATTTTTAGTAACTTTCCATTTTTAGTAATATTCATCATTTGAGATTCTATTAAGTTTTTGATGTTTAGGGACTTAAACATTGTCAACTTACAAGTTTAGGGTTAAATATGACAACTTTCCATATTTTAGGGTTTAATATACAAAATCAACAATTTTCAAGGTTAAAAGTGTAAATATCAAAGTTTCACATTTTATTCAGATTATACCTTCCATTTTCTGTATTTACAAGTCAAACCCTTAATTTACACAATTTACATATTTAGCCCTTTTTGTTTATTAATTATTTAAACAATATCTTTAATTATCAATAATTACAAAACAAGTCCTTTTAGATTCAAATCATGAAAATTCGTACTTTATACTTAACATATAAACCAAACCTACACTTTTCGGAATTTACAATTTTTTTCAGTCCCATCTATTTTAATTAATTAATTTCTAATTACTTATTATATGTAATTAACCATTTTAATCCAAAATAATATCAATATGACATTTTATACCCCCCCAACTTATTTTATACAGATTATAATAAGTATAATAACATGTTTAAAATAGACCTCATAGTTTCAGAAATTACAAATCACCCCTTAACTTTAAATCAAAAATCGGTATCTATAAATCACTAAAAACCCTAATTAAATTTTTCACAAATTTCAATTTTTTATACAATCATTAGCATTAAAAGAACCTGGAAAAATTATTAAAACCCTAACCCTAATTTTATTTCTTCTTTTTCCCCTTTACATTCGCATTAGGGGCAAACACAATTAAATCCAAATCAATTATTCGGGCTCTATAAAAATTATCCAACAATTTTTCTGAGTCATATATGATATAAACAACCTTATAAAAATATAAAATCAATTTTACAAATATTATAAATGCCGATTACATAACTAGCTAAAAATTAGGGTTTCGAACATGTTTTAATTATTTCGACCAAAATAACATGCATGATAATTTTTCTTAAGCATAGAACGAATTAATATGATGAAAAATGAGATACAAAAATACCCTTGATGATCCTTGGTGATTTTTCGAATTATTGACACACGAATTTGTTTTTCGAACCAAATAAATTCCCACGATCGAACCAAGCCTTAAACAATCTTTCCAATATTTTTCCCACGATCCTTGACCTTCAAAACACCTTAGAAAATTCGTGCTAGCTCTGGAAAAATTCTTGTGCCGCCTCTTTGTATTTTAGGGTTTTCGGTGTATTTTGTTTTTAGGATTTAAACAAATAAAATGTATAAAGGATTATAACAAAGTCTTTGGCCGAATTTTGGGCCTTCAAAAATGACTAAATCAGATAATAAAACTTGCATAATTATTTTGTAATTATCCTTATTTTATTTTATTTAATTTGTAAAGTATAAATACATAAATATTAATATTTTCGGCTAAAATACATATGCATAAGTATTAATTATTTTTCTTATATAATATAAGGTATTTTAATCTTACATAAATTCCATAATTGTCATATGTTGTATTTTTATAATTTCTAGAATTAAAATGAAATTTATGCATGCTTTTATGAAATTTTCTTGCATTAGGGGTATTTTGGTAATTTTACACTTGTTGAGATTTTTAGGTTTTACAACTTCTTCCCCTCTAAAAAAAAATTTTCGTCCTCGAAAATTGAAATGAACCAGAATGAAACGAAATGAGAACAAACGAAAAAACTACCGAAATAGACATTGAAAATGAGGGATAAACTAGCTCGCATAGACTCATCGGTCTCCCAGGTAGCCTCACGGACTTGGGTGATTCTTCCATAGAATCTGACAAAAGGAATAAACTTTGTTTCTCATGACTCTCTCTTGCCGATCAGAATGGATTCAGGTTCCCCTTTCTTTGTTTTTTCACCCACCCCTTTTTCCCCCTCGGACATAGGAAACATAGCAGCTGAATCTGATCAAAAGGATAAGATGCGACATGCAATGGATGATAATGGTATCCCCTCAAAAGAGATACATGAAAGACATCGTGAACGTGCGATAACTGCGGAGGAAGCGCCAGACGATACGAAACTTCTCAATATCGTTCCAAAATCTCAAACGGACCGATGAATCGAGGACTGAGCTTGCCCTTGATCCCAAAACGTTTAACTCCTCTGAATGGCGAAACCTTCAGAAATACACGATCTCCAACTTGAAACTCTAAGTCACGTCGATGCTTATCAGCATAACTCTTCTGTCGCGATCTAGCCTCTTTCAGCTTCTCCTTAGCAACAGCCACTTTCTCATTAGTAATCTCGATGAGCTCCGGACCTTCAATCAAACGTTCACCTACTTCATCCGCCATATGGTGCTCGGATATTTTATACCATACAAGAGCTCAGAAAGGTGCTGCCTTGTTGATAGAATGCCAACTATTATTGTAGCAATACTCACCAAGCACAAATATTATCCCAATACCTGTCCATTCCAAGCACAAGCCCTCAACATATATTCAAAGTCTGAATTGGTCTCTCTGGGCAGGCTGACCCATCGGTTTGGAGGATGAAATGTTGTACTGAAACTTATGACGAGTTACCCAAAGCTTTTGTATTATCCTTTCCATAAAACGAGACGTAAACTTCGGATACTCTTGTCGGACACAATTAGAAAGTCGAGTACCATGCAGTCATTAACGATTTCCTGTCGTAAAATCTCCGCAACTTACTAATACCATAGTTTCTTCCGAATGGGTAAGAAATGAGCAGACTTGGTTAGCCAATCAACAAAAAACCACTCCAATCGCATCATGTCTTTTTAAGTAATTGGCAAACTGTAACGAAATGCATGGAAATTCTATCCCATTTTCACATAGGAATCTCCAACGGCTGTAACAAACCATCTAGCCCTCTGATGTTCAATTTTGACCTGTTGACAAGTCATACATTTGGATACAAACGTAGCCATATCTTGCTTCATGCCGATCCACCAAAAGTACTGTTTCAAATCTCTGTACATTTTGGTTGAACCTGGATGAATAGTAAATGGAGAACTATGAGCTTTCGTCATAACCTTCTCGCGAAGTGCAGTTCATTAGGAAACACTAGCCTTATCTTCACACCCATCAAAACACCATCATCATCAATCACTTGAACTCAGTAGGTTTACCGTCTTCATACATTTTGCACGGAATAGCCCACAACTCACCGTCGTCCCTTTGTGCTTCTTGATCTTGTAGCATGAGGTTAGGACTCTATCATCATACTTTGCAAAATTAGCCACCAGAACCTCGTACATATAGCTCAACATCCAATCGCTCTAAATATCGAAGGACTATGGAATCAACAAACAAGTTTCATCATAGAGTTTCAACTAAGTGCGTCAGCAACCCACATTAGCCTTTCCCGGATGGTACCATGGATGTTAGTGTCATAACTTTCAAAAGTTCCAACCATCTTCTATGTCTCATGTTAAGTTCACGCTGAGTAAAAAATATATTGAGATCTCTTTTGGCATCTGTAAATTATCACAAGCTTCACCATACGATAGTGTTCCAGGATCTTCAATGCAAAAAACCACGGCAGCTAACTCAGATCATGGTTGGAATAAATTTACTTCATAAGGTTTCAGCTGCCTTGATGCGTAGGCTGTTCCACCTTCCCATGTTGCATCACAAAACACAAACCCAAACCTTTCTTCGATGCATCACTGTATATCTGAAAACCACCGGAACCTGATGGAAGAGTCAATATCGGAGCAGACACCAATCTCCGTTTCAATTCCTCAAAACTCTCCTGACGCTCATCCGTCCACACAAACTTCTCACCCTTTCTCATCAGCTGGGTAAGAGGTAAAGCTAATCGGGAGAAACCCTCAACAAAACGTCGGTAATAACCAGCAAGCCCCAGAAAACTTCTCACCTCCGTCACCGTAGTAGGTCTCGGCCATTTGGTGATAGCCTCAACCTTTGATGGATCCATAATGATGCCGTCTACAGATACAATATGACCAAGGAAAGCGACTTGCTGTAACCAGAACTCGCACTTCGAAAACTTCGCATACAACTTCTTCTGTCTAAGAATCTCCAACACAATCCGTAGATGTCGCTCATGTTCTTCTTCAGACTTGGAGTAAACGAGGATGTCGTCGATGAAAACAATAACGAACTTATCAAGGTACTCGTGGAAAATACGGTTCATCAAATCCATAAACACGGCAGGAGCATTAGTCAGACCGAAGGGCATAACCAAGAACTCGTAGTGGCCATAACGCGTACGAAAAGCAGTCTTAGAAATATCTTGCTCTCTCACACGAAGCTGGTGATAACCAGATCGCAGATCAATCTTAGAAAAATATTTAGCCCCTTGCAGTTGGTCAAACAAATCGTCGATTCGCGAAAGAGGATAGCGGTTACGAATAGTAATACGGTTGAGTTCGCGGTAATCAATACACAAGCGCATGCTCCCATCTTTCTTCTTAACATAATAAAGACGGGGCACCCCAAGGCGAAACACTGGGTCTTAATTAAGCCATTCTCCATCATCTCTTGTAAACTGCTCCTTTTAACTCCTTTCGATTCAATATGGTGCTTACGTACGGGAGCCTTTGGATGATAGGTTCAGCACCGGGAATTAACTCAATGCCAAATTCAATCTCTCTAGCCGGAGGAAGTCCAGGAAGTTCATCGGGAAAAACATCAGCGAATTCACGAACAACAGAAAGATTTTCAATATTAGGACTCTCCAAAGATGTGTCCATAACAGAAGCCAGAAAACCTTGGCACCCATGAGAAATCAAGGTACGTGCCTTCATAGCAGAGATGAGCTTAACGGACTTTAAGGGTGGAAGAACCAATGATAACAAATTCAGGTTGGCGAATCGTTACCAAAGATCACTAGTCTAGCTTAGCAGTCCGATAGTAGCTCGATGAGGAAACGCCACCAATCATGCCAAGAATCACCATCAAAAGTCGAACATATGGATAGGGAAGTAAATTTGCAGGACGAATACGATCTCAAAACGTAGAGGGCTAGTTATCATATATGGTCTATAAGTATATGGTTTCTTCATTGGGGTTGAAATGATTACACGTTCAATTAATGGTGTAGGAGTCATATTAAGTTTCTTAGCAAAAGTGGTAGATATAATAGAATGTGTAGCCCCAGTATCAAATAAAATGAAGACAGTACGATCATCAATGTAGAGAATACCGGTAATAGTACCTGAAGTCTTGGCCGCCTGATCACGAGTCGTAGCATAAACCCGTCCTGTAGTAGGAGGTAGTCTAGCAAAATCCGTTGGCATACTCTGCTTCTGCTTCCCTTGGGGACAATCCTTCACCTTATGTTGAGTAGAACCGCAAGTAAAACACCCCAGTAGCCTTATAAAAACACCCGGATGAGGTTTCCGCAGTGTAGTCCGAAGAGTGGAGGTGACAAATGACATCCTATTTTGAGAACTTAGATCACCAATGACATCATCATCCGAATACCAGTAAATTCGCAGGACGAATACGATCATCAAAACGTATAGGGCAGTTAACATATATTCATGGTCAATAAGCATATGGTTCTTCATTGGGGTTGAAATGATTACACGTTTACCAATTGAACGATTGAGAAAACGATTAGCAAACGAAAACAAGATAGGTTACGGAAGAGAGTTACGCAGAAGGAACCTAATGTCTACCCAATCCTCACAGGTCATAGCCTAAGCTCTAAGGTCATTACCCGGATCATGGCGCAGTGGAAGCGTGGTGGGCCCATAACCCACAGGTCCCAGGATCGAAACCTGGCTCTGATACCATAAATTGTAACGCCCCGACCCTAAAGGGTAGAAGTATTACAAATATGGTGTGACATCAAAGGCATACATAATCATAACACAAGCATAAACAGCGAAAGTCTCAATAAATGCCAAAGGAAAATAAGTCAACATGACTTAAGGTACATAAGTTCTTAAAAGACAGACATATCCAAACGAAATAACCATATTAACGAATGTCTCGAAAAGTAACAAATCATATATCAAAACTAAGATCTCTAGGGTAAGTCCACACTCAGCACTCATGACCCGAAAGTAACCCTAGCTCCTAGCTTAGATACCTGCCGTAGGAAAAGAAAGTGCGACTGAGCTTACAAAGCCCAGTGAACAGATATATATAATCGAACGCAAAAAGATAACGGGAAAATCAAAGGATACGATACAAGGTGAAAAAGGATATCATGAGACATGATCAAAGAAATACAAATATAAGGTAAGACAAATCAGAAGTCAATTCGTAGTGTAAGGTAAGATGAATCAGAAAATCGAATCAAGTCCAATTACCAAGCCCAAACAAATCATACCATAGTAACCATGGAGTCATGAGCTCCAAATTGTGAAAGACGTGGAATGCACCCAAACATCAGTCACCAAATATCCATATATCATAATGTCATAATCCATCGAATACAAAACAAATCTAGGATGCATCCATACGCCCCTTAAACAAATAATAATCTTCATAATGCGCATATAATATCAAATGGGGGACGGCGTGAGAAATCACTCACCCACACATGAGTCATGCCAAAGGTGCATCAATGACACGGCCATGTTACCTTCATGGCTAGGAAACAAATAGTGGCTCGGGTCTCAAACTGAAGGGTTCAAAGCAAAGTCATATCAAAGTTCATTTCAAAGGGATCATAGCAAATGTTCAATGTCAAAGGTTCAAATATCAAGGTGCCTAGCAGGGTTCCAAATAGATACATAATAACAGATCACGATAAGGAGCCAAATAAAGGCTCAGAGCAAATGTAGCAAATCACATAAGTAATCAAAGATAGAGAGGAATATGTCATGGAAACCTTAACGATAAGGTCAGAATATCTGTACCTTATTCGAAGCATGCAATAATCAAAAGAAAACACCACAGGAATTCAAAATCACTCCCTCTTGACCGAACCTAAAGAAATGATAAATTCGAATTATAAACCATTTATTTAAGTTATAATTTCTATTTTTAGTAAATTTCCATTTTTAGTAACTTTCCATTTTTAGTAACTTTCTATTTTTAGTAAGTTTCCAAAATTAGTAAAATTCATATGATGTGATTCTATTAAGTATTTTGAATAGTTTTGGGGACTTACATGTCATCCTTACAAGTTTAGGGTTAAATATGACAACTTTCAATATTTGAGGGTTTAATTACCAAAATCAACATTTTCTAGGTTAAAAGTGTAATTATAAAAGTTTTACATTTTTTTCAGATTATTCCTTCCATTTTCTGTATTTTACATGTCAATCCATTATTTTTTACAATTTACATTATTTAGCCTTTTGTTTATTTAATTATTTAAACAATATCTTTAATTATCATAATTACAAAAAAAGTCCTTATAGATTCAAATTGACAACTCATTACCCTTTATACATTAAATACTAACCAAAACATTCCACTTTAGAATTACAATTTCAGGTCCCTCTATTTTAATAACATAATTTCTAATTACTTATTATTGTATAATTAACCATTTTAAATCCAAATTAATATCAATAATGACTTTTATACCCCCCAACTTATTTTATACAGGAATCTAATAAGTTATAATAACATGTTTAAATAGGCCTCATAGTTTCAGAAATTAAAATATCAACTACCCTGATACTCTTAATACTCATTTTGGTAATCAATGAAATCTCAAAACCTAATTTATTTTTTCCCAATCCACAACCATTTATTTCCAATCATTAGCATTTAATTACACCTGGTACAAAATACAAAACCCTAACCCTAATTCTTTTTAACCATTTGGGACTCTAATATCTAATTTTTCAAGCCTCACTAAATTTTCAAAAAATTTTTTTGTGTAATATAGTGATATTAATACATAACTTAGAAAAATTTAAAATCAATTTTACATAATATTATAAATTGCGTTTAATAACTAGCTAAAATTAGGGTTTCGAAATGTTCTAATTATTTAGACCCAAAATAACATGCTGATAATTTTTCTTCTGCACTAGAACGATTTTAATATGATGAAAAATGAGATACATAAATTACCCTTGATGATCCCTTGGTGATTTTTCGATTATTGACACACGAATTTGTTTTTCGAACCAAATAAATTCCCACGATCGAACCAAGCCTTAAACAATCTTTCCAATATTTTTCCCACGATCCTTGACCTTCAAAACACCTTAGAAAATTCGTGCTATCTCTGGAAAAATTCTTTGTGCCGCCTCTTTGATTTTTTTAGGGTTTCGGTGATATTGTTTTTAGAGTTTAAACAAAATAAAATGTATAAAAGAGTTATAATGGGGATTAGGCCGAATTTTTGGGCTTCCAAAAGTGAATAATCAGATTTTAAAACTTGCAATATTTATTTTGTACTTATCCATATTTATTTTATATTAATTGTAAAGTATAAATACATAAATATTAATATTTTCGGCTAAAGTATATATACATAATTATTAATTATTTTTCTTATATAATATAAGGTATTTTAATCTTACATAAATTTCATAATTGTCATATGTTGTATTTTCATAATTTCTAGAATTAAAATGAAATTTATGCATGCTTTTATGTAATTTTCTTCATTAGGGGTATTTTGGTAATTTTACACTTGTTGAGATTTTTAGGTTTTACAACTTCTTCCCCTCTAAAAAAAAAATTTCGTCCTCGAAAATTGAAATGAACCGGAATGAAAACGAAATGAGAACGAAACGAAAACATACCGAACTAGACAAAGAAATGAGGATAACTAGCTCGCATAGACTCTTCGGTCTCCCAGGTAGCCTCACGCTCTGGGTGATTCTTCTAAAGAATCTTCACAAAAGGAATAACTTTTTTTTCTCATGGACTCCCCCTTTTTATTATCTTCTCCTTTTCTTCCCTCTTTTTTCTTTTTCTTTTTTTTCTCTTGCCGATCCAGAATGGATTCAGGTTCCTCGGACAAAGACATATCAGGCTGAATCTGATCAAAAGGATAAGATGCGACATGCAATGGATGATAATGGTATCCCCTTAAAAGAGATACATGAAAGACATCGTGAACGTGTGATAACTGCGGTGGAGCGCCAGTCGATCCGATAACCTCTCCAATACGTTCCAAAATCTCAAAACGGACCGATGAATCGAGGATGAGCTTACCCTTGATCGCCAAAACGTTTAACTCCTCTGAATGGAGAACATTTAGAAAATACACGATCTCCAACTTGAAACTCTAAGTCACGTCGTTGCTGATCAGGCATAAACCTTCTGTCAGCGTTCTAGCCTCTTTCAATTTCTCCTTAAGCAAACGCCACTTCTCATAGTAATCTCGATGGAGTTCGGAACTTCAATCAAACCGATCACCTACTTCATCCCTGCAAATAGGGTGCCTCGACAATTTTCTACCATACAAAAGCTCGATAGGTGCTGCCGTGATGCTAGCATTGCCAAGACTATTTTGGTAGCAAACTCCCACAAGCACAAATTATTCATCCCTGCCTACCTGTCCATTACAATGCACAAGCCCTCTACATATCTGTCACAAAGTTTGACATGGTCCTCTCTGATGACCTCATCGGTTTGAGGATGAAATGCCATGTACTGAACTTAGACGAGTTCCTCCAAGCTTTCTGTATCCTTTCAAAACGAGACGTAAACTTGGACTCTGTGTACACATTAGGAAGTCGGAATACCATGCAGTCTAACGATGGCCTGTCGGAAAATCCTCCGCCAACTTTCTAATACCATAGTTCTTCGATATTGGTAAGATATGAGCAGACTTGGTTAGCGACAACAAACCACCCAAATCGCAACATGTCTTTTCTGAGTAGTAGGCAAACAGTAACGTAATCCATGAGGAAATCTCATCCCATTTACACTAGGAATCTCCAATGACTGTCACAAACCACTAGCCCTCTGATGTTCATTTTGACATGCATGACAAGTCCATACATTTGGATACAAAACGTAGCTACATCTTGCTTCATGCCGTACCACCAAAAGTACTGTTCAATTCTATGTACATCTTGGTTGAACTGGAAGAATAGTAATTGGGAGAATATGAGCTTAAGTCATAACCTTCTCGCGAAGTAACATGATCATTAGGGAACACATAGCCTTCTCAAAACCCACACAAACACCGTAATATCATACAATGAAACTCAGTATGTTTACCGTATTCATACATTCTGCACATTAGCCCATAACTAACCGTCGTCCCTTTGACTTCTTTGATCTATAGCATGAGGTTAGACTCTATCTCATACTTCCCATTAGCCACCAGAACCTAGTACACCTTAGCTCAACATCCAACGCTCTAAAAATCATGAAGTATTTATGGAATCAAACAAGCTATATCCCATATTTTCGACTAAGTGCGACCGGAACCACATTAGCCTGCCCGGATGGTTACTAGATGTTAGTGTTATAATCTTTCAGAAGTTCAACCATTTCTCTTGTTCATCGTTAAGTTCTCGCTGAGTAATAATTATTGTGCTCTTATGATCTGTAAATATATCACAAACTTCACCATAACAGTTAGTTGTCTCCGATCTTCAATGCAAAAAACCCTCGGCAGCTAACTCAAGATCATGGGGGATAATTTACTTCATAAGGTTTAGCAGCCTTGAAGGTAGGGCGAATCTCCTTCCCATGTTTAGGTCATCTAAAAACATAACCCAACTTTCTTTCGATGCATCTCTGTATATCTGAAAACCACCGGAACCTGATGGAAGAGTCAATATCGGAGCAGACACCAATCTCCGTTTCAATTCCTCAAAACTCTCCTGACGCTCATCCGTCCACACAAACTTCTCACCCTTTCTCATCAGCTGGGTAAGAGGTAAAGCTAATCGGGAGAAACCCTCAACAAAAGTCGGTATTAGCAGGATGCCACAGAAAACTTCTCACTTCCGTCATCGTAGTAGGTCTCGGCCATTTGGAGATAGCCTCAACCTTTGAAGGATCTATAATGATGCCGTCTGCAGATACAATATGACCAAGGAAAGCGACTTGCAGTTAACCAGAACTCGCACTCAGATACTTCGCAACACTTCTTCTGTCTAAGAGTCTCCAACACAATCTCGTAGATGTCGATCATGCTCTTCTAAGACTTGGAGTAAACCCAGGATGTGTCGATGAAAAACAATATCGAACTTATCAAGGTACACGTGGAAAAATACGGTGTTCATCAAATCCATAACACGGCAGGAGCATAGTCAGACCGAAGGGCAAACAAGAAAATCGTAGTGGTCATAACGCGTATGAAAAGCAGTCTTGGAAATATCCTGCTCTCTCACACGAAGCTGGTGATAAATAGATCGCAGATCAATCTTAGAAAAATATTTGGCCCCTTGCAGTTGATCAAACAAATCGTCAATTCGCGGAAGAGGATAGCGGTTACGAATCGTAATACGGTTGAGTTTGCGGTAATCAATACACAAGCGCGTGCTCCTATCCTTCTTCTTAACAAATAAGACCGGTGCACCCCAAGGTGAAACACAGGGTCTAATAAAACCATTCTCCAACATCTCCTGTAGCTGCTCCTTTAACTCCTTCAATTCAACAGGTGCCATACGATAGGGAGCCTTTGAGATAGGTTCTGCACCGAGAATTAACTCAATGCCAAATTCAATCTCTCTAGCCAGAGGAAGTCCAGGAAGTTCATCGGGAAAAACATCAGCGAATTCACGAATAACAGAAAGATTTTCAATATTAGGACTCTCTGAAGATGTGTCCATAACAGAAGCCAGAAAACCTTGGCACCCATGAGAAGTCAAGGTACGTGCCTTCCTAGCTGAGATGAGCTTAACGGGATCTTAAGCGGTGAGGTACATGATAAACAAATTCAGGTTGGCGACGTTACCAAAGATCTCGTCCTAGCATAGCAGTAATGGTAGCTCGGATGAGAAGCCAACCAATTCATGCCAAGAATATCACATCAAAGTTAAGTTGGATAGGAAGCAATTCGTAGGACGAACAAGAATCTTCAAACGTAGAGGGCAGTTAGCATATTCATGGTCAATAAGTATATGGTTCTTCATTGGGGTTGAAATGATTACACGTTCAATTAATGGTGTAGGAGTCATATTAAGTTTCTTAGCAAAAGTGGTAGATATAATAGAATGTGTAGCCCTAGTATCAAATAAAATATGAATTCCATGGGGTATAGCATTATCACCACCACCACCTGAAGATCCAACACCATTCTTGATGTCATTAGTGATCTGAGTTCTCAAAGCAGCAGTAAGGTTAGGGAGAGCATTGGCCACAGCAGCAGTAATCATGGCCTCGAAGTTAGGAACATCATCATCCGAATTTCTACGGGTAGTCAAAGGATACGATAAACAGTACCTTATTCAAGAGGTATAAAATTTACCAAAATACGTTACAATTTATGAAATTCGCATATAAAAATCTCAACAAGTGTAAAATTACCAAAATACCCCTAATGCAAGAAAAGTACATAAAAGCATGCATAAATTTCATTTTAATTCTAGAAATTATAAAAATACAACATATGACAATTATGGAATTTACGTAAGATTAAAATACCTTATATTATATAAGAAAAATAATTAATACTTATGCATATGTATTTTAGCCGAAAATATTAATATTTATGTATTTATACTTTACAAATTAAATTAAATAAAATAAGGATAATTACAAAATAATTATGCAAGTTTTATTATCTGATTTAGTCATTTTTGAAGGCCCAAAATTCGGCCAAAGACTTTGTTATAATCCTTTATACATTTTATTTGCTTAAATCCTAAAAACAAAATACACCGAAAACCCTAAAATACAAAGAGGCAGCACAAGAATTTTTCCAAGGGCTAGGATGATTTTTCTAAGGTGTTTTGGATATCAAGGATCGTGGGAAAAATATTGGAAAGATTGTAGAGTGCTTGGTTCAATCAGGGTAATTATTTTGGTTCAAATAACACAACCGAATAGCATAAATTCATAAAATTACCAAGGATCACCAAAGGTATTTTTGTATCTCATGTTTCATCATATTAATTCGTTCTATGCTTAAGAAAAATTATCATGCATTTTATTTTGGTCGAAATAATTAAAACATGTTCGAAACCCTAATTTTTAGCTAATTATGAAATCGGCATAAAATTATTTTTACAATTGATTTTTATATTTTTCAAGGATTATTTTATCATATGTGACTCTCAGATAAATGTTGAAAGAATTTAGGAAGGATTCAATTAATCTATTGGGGATTTTTATGGTTTGCGGATTTGAATATAAGGAAAAAGGAAAGAAAAAGTTAAAATAAAAATTAGGGTTAGGGTTTTGCTATTTTTTCCAGGTGCATTTAATGCCAATGATTGAATAATAATTATGTTTGTGATTGGGAAAAATTAAATTAGGGTTTTGTGAATTAATTAGTTAGCCGAATTGTGATTTAAAAGTATAAGGGGGTGATTTGTAATTTCTGAAACTATGGGGTCTATTTTAGACATGTTATTATATTTAATATATTCTGTATAAAATAAGTTGGGGGGTATAAAAGGTCATATTGATATTATTTTGGATTAAAAAGTTAAGCTAACATATATTAAAGTAATTAGAAATTAATTAATTAGTTAGAGGGACTGAAATTGTAAATTCTAAAAAGTGGAAGGTTTGGTCAGTATTTAATGTATAAAATCTGAATTTGTCATATTTGAATCTATAAGGACTTGTTTTGTAATTATGGATAATTAAAGATATTGTTTAAATAATTAATAAACAAAAGGGCTAAATATGTAAATTGTGTAAATTAAGGGTTTGACTTGTAAATACAGAAAATGGAAGGTATAATCTGAATAAAATGTGAAACTTTGATATTTACACTTTTAACCTTGAAAATTGTTGATTTTGTATATTAAACCCTAAAATATGGAAAGTTGTCATATTTAACCCTAAACTTGTAAAGTTGACATGTTAAGTCCCTAAACTATTCAAAATACTTAATAGAATCTCAAATGATGAATATTACTAAAAATGGAAAGTTACTAATTTTGGAAACTTACTAAAAATGGAAAGTTACTAAAAATGGAAAGTTACTAAAAATGGAAAGTTACTAAAAATGGAAAGTTACTAAAAATAGAAAGTATAACTTAAATGAATGGTTTGTAATTCGAATTCATCATTTCTTTAGGTTCGGTCAAGAGGGAGTGATTTTGATTTCCTGTGGTGTTTTCTTTGATTATTGCTTTGCTTCGGAATAAGGTACAGATATTCTGACCTTATCGTTAAGGTTTCTCATGACATATTCCTCTCTATCTTTGATTACTTATGTGATTTGCTACATTTGCTCTGAGCCTTTTATCTTGGTTCTCTTATATGATCTGTTATTATGTTCTATCTGAACCCTGCTATGCTACCTTTGATATTTGAACCTTTGACATTGAACCTTTGCTATGATCCCTTTGAAATGAACTTTGATATGACTTTGCTTTGAACCCTTCAGTTTGAGACCCAAGCCACTATTTGTTTCCTAGCCATGAAGGTAACATGGCCGTGTCATTGATGCACCTTTGGCATGACTCATGTGTGAGTGAGTGATTTCTCATGCCGTCCCCCATTTGATATTATATGCGCATTATGAAGATTATTGTTTGTTTAAGGGGCGTATGGATGCATCCTAGATTTGTTTTGTATTCGATGGATTATGACATTATGATATTTGGTAACTGATGTTTGGGTGCAATCCACGTCTTTCACAATTTGGAGCTCGCGACTCCATGGTTATTATGATATGATTTGTTTGGGCTTGGTGATTAGACTTGATTCGATTTTCTGGTTCATCTTTCCTTACACTATGAATTGACTTCTGATTTGTCTTACCTTATATTTGTATTCCTTTGATCATGTTTTGTGATATCCTTTGCACCTTGTATCGTATCCTTTGATTGTCTGTTATTTTTTTTGCGTTCGATTATATATATCTGTTCACTGGGCTTTGTAAGCTCAGCCGCACTTTCTTTTCCTGCGGCAGGTATCTAAGCTAGGAGCTGGGGTTGCTTTCGGGATATGAGTGCTGAGTGTGGACTTACCCTAGAGATCTTAGTTTTGATATATGATTTGTTGCTTTTCGAGACATTTGTTATTTCGGTTATTTCGTTTGGATATGTCTGTCCTTTGAGAACTTATGTATCTTAAGTCATGTTGACTTATTTTCTTTTGGTATTTATTTGAGACTTCTGCTGTTTATGCTTGTGTTATGATTTTGTATGCCTTTGATGTCACATCATATTTGTAATACTTCTACCCTTTAGGGTCGGGGCATTACAAAAATTATTTTATAGGAAAATGAATTTTCGTCATAAATTACCGTGTAATCTTCATCGTCGGATTCGTCAAACGATATTCTAAAGTCAATTTTATTGTTGTTAAGAGGACTTACCGTGGGTTCATAGGAGAGTGTTGCATCAGACGTATCATCAAAGACTATAGCTGAGAATTTAGATTCAAAGTTGGTGAAGCAATCATCCTCATCTTCATAATATTTCACCTTACCGTATGTGGCAGTTTGCCAATTGAACGTTCGACCAGCCCTTTGAGCTTTTTCCTCTTGAAGTCTGATGTATTCTGCCATAGTGATGTTGGGGTCGTCCATTATACCTGTAATAAATTATCTAGGAAAGAAAACTTGTCAAATAGCTTAATACGTCGTATTTAGTAAATTGAATACGCCGTATTGATGATAAAGTCGAATACGCTGTATTGATTTGAAAAAATTTATATGCCGTATCCAACAAGATGAATACGCCGTATTGAGTATTCGACTCAGAATGTTACAACAGGCTATAACAATGAACACAAAGACACAATATGCAAACTATACAATACAGGAAATTAAACAAACAAGCACAAATATGCAATTTAAACTAAACTAAAACACTAATAAATAAGAATTAAACAACTTCACTCCCTGGAAACGGCGCTAAAAACCTGATATGCTGTCGTGTAGGGTCAATTATTTGATTATCAAGTTTTAAATTTATATTTAGCCAACAAACCTAAAACAACACTTTAACGAGCTGTGTACCCGATCAAGATGGAGTTCGCGGTAAGTAGGGTGTCAAACACTAAAAGTGGAATATCAATCCTATATTCTATCAGTATTTTAATTAGTCTATTTACTGGTTAAACCTATGCTATGTACATTGTCTATTGATATGGAGGTTTTCAGCCTGAGAGACTGGCACAAGTTTGGTGGAAACAAATACCAATTCAATACACAATAAACATAAAAAAAGAAGATTAGAAGATAGAAAAGCGGTACAAGCCAAATTATAGAAAACCGTATTAGCCATATTAAATCCGGTTCAATGCTGGTTTGTTTGTTTTAGTGCAATGATTTACTTATCTCGAAGCGGCATATCATTCTTAAGACTTAGGCGGGACATCATCCTAAGACCTAGACACGATTAATCCTGTCACAATTAACGCATCCGCATAAAGCATCCTTTAGTTTAATTATAATCTATCTTAGAGAATTAAAGCAGTGGTGATCTTGTTAAAACCTTAGCCCAACGGGACTTTACCCAGTTATTATTTGACGGTGTTTTATATAATGGTAGTCCACTATTCCAATCTTTATGAGTTAATTAAGAGCATGATTGCTGAAACATAAATGGGTCACCTACCGGTCCAACTAAGCTCATAATCAAAAGAAAAATACAGAATGTTATTTGTGATCCTATTGGTCCATAAAAGAAACACTGATATGAAGAGCTAATCTCGTATCTATCTTACTTGTCCAAATCCCTAGATCCAGTTGAAATGATAGGTCCATATTCAAACACATAAACTAGTATGAGTGATAAATATCAATTAAACAACAATGGGATAAATAAGAAATTGATTTTAAAAAACAAACCAAACATTGAACTTTCATTAAGATGGCTAATACCCAAGGGTATTAGCCTACAACCATTGTAATTATACAGGCGTAATCAAACAATGAAAATCAAACGATTAAGAGAGTAAAAATTACACGATGTCTTCTATGGATTCGTGATCAATGCTTGACCTTGGCGGCTAATCTTCTCTTCTACGATTTGTCTTTAGTGAGTATGGTATAAAGAATATGACATTGCACACTGAAAACTCATTTTTGAGTCTTCTATTTATAGTGTCTAAAAAAGATTCGATACGCCGTATCCAACAAGGTCGATATGGCGTATTGGGCTAGATTCCTTGGAGTGCGCACTACATTCGTAATAAATCTTTGATATCATTCCCAATTTACTTGATATATTGTATCTTCGAATAGTTATCTTCTTGGATACGGCGTATGTAGACAGCATGGATACACCGTATTGGGAATTGGTCAAACGCGTTTTCTTGTAAAGTCTTGGCGCAGATACGCCGTATCTCTTAAGTTGGATACGGTGTATTGGTGAAATTTCAGCAATCTTCAAATGTCTTCATTTTAGCTCTAAATTATGCGCCTTTTAGCTTGTCTTCACAAAACACTCCTGAATTACTGCATTTATCAACATTAAAGCAATTAAGTACCAAATAATGCAATAATTATATAAAAGTAGGTAAAATAGATGGTTTAAATGATATAATAAAGTGACGTTATTTGATATTATCATGGTCCCTACTCCAAGAAACCCCCAATACGCCGTATCGAAGTCTTTTGATATGTCGTATTGACCATATTCCAGACCTTATAAATAGAAAACCTAAAAACGGGTTTTCAGCGTGCTAAATCATATTTTCAATACCTAAACCATAAAAGTCGATTTTCAAAAGAGAATAAGAGTAGAAGAGGTCTTGCAACATAATTAATTCCATAAGAAACAACTTGTAATCTCTTATACTCTTGTAATTGTTTAGTTTTTGGTATCATTCGTTAACTCGGTTAGTTTACCTTGGCTAAATTATTACTTTTGTATTGATTATGATGTTTGAAGGCTATGTTTGAAGTTCTAATACCTTTAGTATTAAGCATTATAATGCAGATCTAAAATGTAAATTTTTATTTTCGATTCACTATAATTTAATCGTTGATTGTTCTTGTTTATGTTTTATAAAGTATACTTGTTTAAGCGATTTTTTTTTATTGCGACCATCACTTCAAACTGTATCTAGTGATACAGACCCAAGTAATCTAAGAATAGTCAGGCGATGGCATTCACCATGAAGTGCGATTAATATACATCAGTCGCATAGGGATCAACAAAATAGATAACCTATCATTTTCCCTTAAGATTGAGCTTAGTATTGGACCGACAGGATGACCACTTAAGGAGCAGATCAACGAGTACGTTCTCAATTAATTGGTAAAGACTTGGTTAGTGGACTACTAGTGTATGAATTGCCTTTAAGCAGTGAGTGGGTAAAGTCTCTATGAGCTAAGGTTTAATAAGATCACCATTGCTTTAATCCCTAAGATAGATTATGTGGAGTTCTAAATAACTCCTTAGATCGTTATAAGCTCAGATTGTTTAGATCTAATCTAGGATAAAATAACATTGAACATAAACATATGCATAGCGGAATTAGCACAAGAACAATGTTACTCTAACAAGGTTTCATCATTATCTTCTATGATACATGACTACTATAAGCTCTAATTCTACCTTGATCAAATGGTAGAACGGTTACCTAATCTAACAGGAATCATAAGATCCTTGGGGCTAAAACACAAACAACTAGGCGTCTACATTAGAAGACTTACTCCTAGACACACACACACACTTTTCTGGTGTTTACATCTTTGATACACAGAAAACTATATGACCTATATCTCTTTATACACTAGAGATATTAGGTTTACAAAGGATTAGTATTAGGAAATAAACAAATCTTCCTAACTTTTATAATTATCTTCTAGGAAATCTTCTGTAATCTTCCATCTTTTGAAGAATTCCTCCTTTTTCTTTTAAGTCCTTCATCTTTCATATGTTTTGTCTTATCAACTCAAATATAATTCCCAACAATCTTCCCCTAGTTGATAATGACAAAACCAAAATAAGCACAAACTTTCCCTGAAGCTAATATATATATGAAAGAATAAGGATATATGCAATTCCACCAAGGATCTGTAAGTTGCACATCTTCTTTGTAAATCATCTTCCCCTTTTTGTCATAATTAAATAGGGGACCCTAAATAGATACAACTTTAATTTCGACAACCACAAACCACTATCACACTTCTAATCCAGCCTTCTAACAACTTAAATTACCCTCCATGACGCGCCTTAAGATAAATGAACATGAGCAGTAGAAACTTAAACTAGCAGTAGTAATAATGACTTACAGAAGTAAAAACCTTTACCTTGATGTAACATATAAATGGTTAAACATTTTAACATTAAGCTTCCCCTAAAACTCATATGTTATCCATTTCTTGAATCTTTAATTCTGTAGGCTCTATGTAATGATTATTGATGAAGAAAACTAAGTATTACGAACTTGATGTTGAAGTAGAATAACCCAAACTCGTGTCTTATATCTTGTACTATCCACGTGACGTCAAACTTATAAATAAATCTGTGAAATATAAGTAGGCCGAAATCTCTTGAGAAAATCCTCATCTTCTATGAGACACATAACCAAAGTGATAGAAAATGTGAGCATTGAGCACCATAAGTTTGTAAATCACACACCTTTGCTAGATTCTGACAAGTCTTCGTCACATCGTTTCTAAGCACGAACAAGTTATCTTTAAAGTGTAACACCCACTTTAAGATATGATAAGAACACGCATCTGAAAAACTCCACTTCAACTTCAAATAAGTGATAAATAACCTTCTTCGTAATCAATTAATCCAAGAAATCCAAAAATACGAGCCTTTAAATCAGTTAAGAACATGTAAAATCATAACCTGTTAGCTTCCCCTTAAATGAAGAATTCTGTTCAATTCGAGATCCAAACCATGTGTGTTATCCATTATTGAATAAAGCTAGCAGTAGTAAATCCATAAAGCCCAAGCAGTACTAACCAAACTCCTTTTTAATGCTAGCAGTACAAACTTAATAAGGTAGCACTACTAAATATTGCTCGAACAATATTAAAAATAAAGGAGCAGTACTAACTTTTTAATAAGCAGTACTAAGTAATTACCACTGTTGTTTAGCAATGCTTTATCTGTTACAAAGCTGTCGCTAATCCGTCACTAAACTGTATTCTCCTTCCTCTCATAGCTATTAGCGACACTTAATCTGTCACTAATCCGTTGCTAATCTGACACTAATCTTTATTCTCCTTCCTCCCAATCTTTTAGTGACACTTTTTAGTGTCACTAATATGTCACAAGTGTGTCATAAATTTTTCATTCTCTTGACAGTAACTTGTAACGAACAGTAGAAACCATTAATCAATCATAAATCACTAGTAGAGTTAAATCTTTAAAAGAGCTTCATGAAAAATTTGTCTTGAAAAAGCCATAGGTAGAAAATATTTTAGCATGAATTATGTGGAACATTTTTTCTTCTTGCTCCCCCTTAATTTTATATATGTTTGACACCAAAAAATGATACCAAGTTGTAAAATGATATAAAATTAAGGTTGAGCTAGTTTAGACACTAGATCATCTTATAACATACAATTTGTTGAGTAGTCATTATTATTACTGATTTGTTATTAAGAGATTTTTAATAATGTTTTGAATACATAAGAATTTTCGTGAGATGATGTATCTAAAATCATTAAAACTTTGTTTTTCGAAAAACTCCCCCTAAACATTGACTCATTTTGAAAATGACACCAAATGTATAAGAATTGTCTTGTAAAACTTTATGAGGGATGAAGTGTTGAAAACACAATTTGAAATATTTTGAATTGTGTTGAGAAATTCTTGAAAAATTATGTTCAACATTTTAAAAAACATCATGTTAGAAGACTTCTCTTCTAACACTAAGGATAAGTGCACTGAAACGTACACTCTCCTTTGTCGTTTGGGTCCGAGTTACAATCTGAGAGCGATTACAAGTCATTTAGAAAAATAGAAATGACATGTTTTGATAGCATTCAAAAATCTTGCTCGAACTTCATTAACACGCCCGTGTCGATGTTAATCAACATTTTTAGGTACGTAAATGTTATCGATTCCAAGAGACATGTCGAGAAGATTCTTTTTGGAAATTTTTTATTTTTTGATTTATTTTTTTTTTGAAATTTTATAATTATGTATTTTGTTTTTATAGGTTTTATATTTTTGCATTTTTCTTTTTATCAAAATTTATTACCAAGTCGATGTTTGAAGAATATATCAAGCAAATTCATTTGCCAAAACCTCCAGTTCTGCTGGAGTCAAACATCTCATACCAATTCGTCTGACAATATACTGAAACCTATCTTCGGGTAAGGCTTTAGTAAACATATAAGGTAATTGGTATTCAGTTCTGAAAAAGTACAATTTAGTTATACCGTTTTCAACCTGTTCCTTGATAAAATGATATCGAGTATGGATGTGCTTGGTACGAGAGTGCTGCATGGGGTTGCACGAGATTGCTATGGCTGACTAAGAGTCGCAATACAATGGAATTTTGTTGTAGTTGAAGCCATAATCCTTAAGCTATGTCCTCATCCACATTACTTGAGCACAACCTGCAGATAACGCCACGTACTCTACCTTTGCTGATGACATTGCAGTGCAGTCCTACTTTTTTGACATCCAGCTAACTAATTTATCACCTAGAAATTGTATTCCTCCATAAGCGCTTAGCACGTATAAGACATCGGCTATGGTCACATGAAAACAGATGTTAGTTCAAAGCCATAATCCTTTGGATACCAGAGTCCCATGTTAATGGTACCCTTAAGTATCGAAAGATTCTTTTAATAACATACTGCTTGCACTATGTCTAGTCTACTAGATGTTAGATACATATGTGACCCGATTTTACTATGGTAGTCAGTTTGGTCTACGAGTTTTCCACTCCCAAGTCTGCATCCAGTTTAGGTTTGGTAACCATTGTTGTACAAGGTATCACATTTTTTCCATACCATGTTTTAAGTATTTCTAAAGCGTACTTGGCCTGATTGATAAAGATCCCTGTGGGGATTAGTGGATTTGACCTCCTATAAGTATTTCATTCCTTCATTAAGGCATCTCACATTACTATGCATTAATTTTTCAAATCTTTTGGAAAATTTTGGGTTTGTAGACCCGAAAATAATGTTATCGACGTAAATTTGCACAAGTAGAATATCCTCCCCATATCTTATCGTAAATAGAGTATGGTCAATGGTACCTTTAGTAAAACCTTTGGACATCAAGAAATTTGAGAGTTCATCATACCAGGCTCTTGGAGCTTGCTTTAATCCATATAGAGCTTTCCTTAGACGGGATTTCTCTAGATGATCAGGATCAACGAACCCATCTGGTCGTACAACATAAACCTCCTCCTTTAGTGGACCATTAATAAATGCCGTTTTCACTTCCATGTGATAATTAGAAAAGGACTTGTGTGCAGCATAGGCTACAAAAATCTGAACAGCTTCTAAGCGAGCAACTGGAGCAAAAGATTCCTCGAAATCAATACCCTATTCCTGTGCATATCCCTTAGCTACAAGTCGTACATTGCTGCGAATGACAATTTGATCTTCATCCTTTTTGTTCTTCCATAACCACTTTAGCTTTATAACAGTCTTGCCAAGGTTTGTCGATGAGTTCCCAGACTGGTAGTCTGTCGAACTGATGAAGCTCTTCTTGCATTGCCTCTATCCATGCAAAATCAGCCATTGTTTCTTATGGTTTCGGTTCAGCTATACTCACGGTGAGATGCAAGCAAAATCAATTTGGTTAAACACGCTAAGCCACATTCACACTAAATCATTTCTATGAACAAAGAAAGTAATCTACTGCATTATAATGCATTTCCTACCACATCACAGACAAAAGAAGGCAAGCAAAATCAATTTCGTTAAGCACGCCAAGCCTCATTCATACTAAATAATTCCTATGAACAAAGAAAGTAATCTACTGCATTACAATGCATTTCCTACAACATCATAGACAAAAGGAGGTAAGCAAAATCAATTTCGTTAAACACGCCAAGCCACATTCACACTAAATCCTTCCTATGAACAAAGAAAGTAATCTACTGCATTACAATGCATTTCCTACCACATCACAAACAAAAGGAGGCAAGCCAAATAAATTTTGTTAAGAACGCCAAGCCACATTCACACTAAACGATTCCTATGAACAAAGAAAGTAATCTACTACATTACAATGCATTTACTACCGCATCACAAACAAAAGGAGGCAAGCAAAATCAATTTTGTTAAACATGCCAAGCCACATTCACAATAAATCATTGATTCGTTGCTGGTATATATATAAAATATATAAGAATCAAATCAATGATAAAAAGATTCCGGAAGTATGATTCCCGGGTCGTAAGTCCCAACGAGGCTGCAATTGAAAATTATCCTGGTTTGAAGAGAAATTGACTGATGGAGAATATATGATATGAACACTGAAATAATTACAACTAAAATTATTTAAATAAAATCTAAGTTATTCTACGGGAAACAAATATAGGAAATAGAGATCTTAAAAACTACGGGAAACAAAATTAGTTGTAAGGAAATCCTAAAATTAAATCTAAATTAAATACGGGGAACAGAATAAGGTATCGGGAAACCTAAATATTAAAAATTAAGAAAATAAATGCTAAATTAAATTAAAAATCAAAATTAAATTCTAATTAACTTAATTTGAAAAATAAAGAAAACTAGAACAAAAACGGAGGTCGTTTGAATGCTAAACGAAAAGAAACGGTAAAACGTACCCGGTAAAACGGGTCTAAAACTGAAATTTAAGAAAAATAAAGCCTATACTAAATTTTATATTTTTCCTAGACACTAAATGACAAAAGAAAATTTTGTAAAAAAGAAATATATTTTTTTATTAATTTTTGGATTTTTTATGAATTTTTAAAGATTAAAAACTAAGATTTAATTTTAATTAACAAAAATAAAACTTTTTTCTAAAAAAAACACTAAAATTTTTTCTTTTTATTTTTCAAAGAGATACTTGATTTAATACCTAAAAATCAGAAATTTAAAATGAAAATTTTAGGAAAAAGAATTGGAATTTTTTATGTATTTTTGAATTTTTTATGATTTTTCTAAGAAAAAGTAATTACCTAAATTCTATTTTAATTCCTAGAAAATACAAATTTAATGAGAAAAATATGGAAAAATGATTTTTAGAAACTAAAAAGGTGCAGAAAGTTATAAAAAATAAAAGCCCTAATTTCTACTTTTTAAATTTCAACTAATTGGATTTATTAAAAATCTAACCTAATTACTAATAATACTTTTATTAATAAAAAGGAAATTAAAAGAAAATAGGAAAGACAGGGTAGAAAGTGATAAAAAGAAAAGTAGAGGGTAGGCGGGCGAAATACTAGAAATTTACACTCTATTGTAAACGGGTAACCTTGAAGTTTGAGAAAAGAACCAAACAAACCCTAGCTTATTTACTATTTTTGGCTTATTAAATTTTGTGAATTAGCAAAAACTTAAAACTACAAAGTTGCTTATTAGCTTACTCCTAACAACTTTAACAAAGGCACTTTGGACTTTAGACCAAAGAATAAGCTAGAAAATAAGCAAATCCATGGCTGTTACAGAAAGTATGAATTTAAAGAGCTTATTGGATTTTGGCTTATTCCAAGCTTATTTCTTGATGAATTTGAAAAACAAGAGATGCTATTTATAGACTAAGATATGTACTAAAGATATTTGAAAAGAAATGAGCTAAAGTTAAACTCTAATAACAAAAAAAATGATTTTGAAAAGTGCTAACTCTTTGCTTATTTCTGAAATGAGCTTTTTCTATTAAGCTAAACTGATTATTTTTAAGCCTTTGGTGCTGAGAATTTAGAAATAAACTAACCTACTTTACTAAAATCAACCTAGCTAAAAAGATTTGCAAGGTTTTCATAGAATGTAGAAAAATTTCAAAGAGTAAATTGAAAATTCTATGCTGTTAAAAATGTGCTTGCTGGTGCACTTTGCTTTGCTGATGCAAAGTGCAATGCTCAAAGAAAAGCTAAACTTTTAGGCCTACTCTTCACTAGAATGAACTTAAGTAAACTCTAAACAAACTTGAACTCTAAAGAACTTTTAACAACCTAAAATCTAAAGTTCTAGTTAATAAAATATGCCCTGGTGCTGGCACTAAATTTATAAGCTCAAAGATTTGAAATAGTGCAATCTAATCTTTAAAACCTACTTAACTCTTGCTAAACTAACCTAACACAACTAAATGATAAGGTTTTACAATGTGCATTTGACTTTAAGAGTCAAAAACAGCCAATTCCAAACACTCCTTTAAAAATTGCTGTCAAAACAAAGTGATCTTAAAAACTATTTAAAGACTAAAACAGCTAGATCTTTTTAGCTACTTCTACTATTATTAAACTAATGAAGCTTTTTGAACTGTAAAATTAGTAGCTTATTAAGCAAAATAAGCTACTTACTCTATGAATCATTCTACTACTACTTAAGACAGAAAAAGTGGCAATGAAGTTTTACTAATTTTTAATGCTAAAATAGACTAAAAACAATACAAGTATAAGCTAAGTAAACCTAATGAACAGGATTTAAATGAGGACTTAACAGAAATAAGCAAGGATAAGCACAGAATAAGCAATGCTACAGTGAAAAATAAGCTGAAAATTAGAATGAGAAACTTACACAGGTCCAAGAGTCTAGGGAACCTAAATTCTAACCTAACAAACCCCTAAGTCCTTGTATTCTGTATTCAATTTTACCCAATGACCTATCCAAATTTGATCATTCTTCATTTTGCTTATGTAATAAGCAGTCACTTTTTTGTGGTTTTCTTTCTTTGAAATTTTACAAAAAAAATAAAAGCAGATTATTAGCTTAATATGAGAGCCTTTTTTAGCTTAATGGGAACAAAGGATTTGCTTATAATTAAACTTGAACACGATTTAAAACTTGAAAATGATATTTGCATTAATTCAGGAAAACAATACAAGGAAATACTTTTACAATTTAAAAAGAAAAATTAAAGAAAAATTACACATTGTATCACTGGCTCAATGGCCCTATTTATACAAAAAGAAATGAGCTAAGGCTGAGTCTTGGTCCTTGTTGACTTTTGTTGACTTCGATCTTGACTGGCTTGTGTGCTTGTTTGTAGAGTAGAAAAAGCTCAAGTGTGCTTCTTATGAGTGTGTAAACATACTTGATATCCTGGCCATCCATTACCTTGTATCTCTTTTAATGAAATCTCAATCCTTGGATCGAAAATACACTTGGATTGCCAAGCTGGCATCCTAGGTTATACAAGTTGTGGGGGAAAGTTGGGTGAGCTGTGAGTGTGTACTGGAGAGGTGGTTTGGCCATAAAACCATGGGAAATGGGGGTTTGGTTTTGGCGGGTACATGGAGGGTACAGTGTGTAGTTGCAGGTTTAAAAGAAAACGTTGGGGAAGAGGCAACCCAAGCCCCTCATCTTTCTTACTCTTTTCATTTCTTTTTAAGCCTTTTTTCAGTTATAAAGAAGTTTGGAAAGTGACCAAATTGGCCCTTGTGGTTTTATAACAAAAAAGAGTAAAAGGGAGTTTTGGGAAATTGCAAACTTGGTCCCTGCTGTTTTACTAAAAGAAAAGGGGTTTTGGTTAATTGCATTTTCAGCCCTTGTGTTTTATTTCTTTTGTTTTCTTTATAAAACAACTTTTAAAACTTGGCATTTTTGGTCCCTTTTCTTTATTTTTTTATTTTTAATTATAAAACAAGGTTTTTAAAATTTACATTTTTGATCCTTGAGTTTTATAAAAAAGGTTTATTTGGCTTTTGTTGGGCTTGGGCTTGTATTGGGCCCACTGGGTTTGGGTTTGGGCCCAATAAGGTTTAGGTGAGGTTATTGGGCTTTTTCAAGCCCAATAAGGTTATGAAGTGGGTTTTGTGTGTACAATGGCTGAGATTGGCTGTAACTGGGCTAGGATTGGGCCTTCAAAGTCTTCACAGTCTTTGTCAATTGCACACAAATGGGCTGTTGTAATTGATTGAGGGCCCATTTGGTCTTCACAGTCTTCATAAATATACTATTGGGCTTTCCCGGCCCATCAGATGGGTAAAGATTGCATTCAATAGTATTCTTCAGTTCCGGCTCCGGTTTGACTGCTGATTCTTCAGTATTGACTCTGACTTTGACATTTTTGGACTTTGGCCTTGATTTTGCACAGTCTTTTCCATTCCATGCTCAGTTTTGTCATTTTGGCTTGGTTTTCTGTCTTTTTGATGATATCCACTTCCTGCACAATACAAATGCAAAACAAACATATATTTGGCAGTTTTTGTCTTTTTTTGGTCATTTAAGCTCGTTTTTAGAGGTAAAAGATATGTGTAATTAAGCACTTATCAGTATCTAACCTAAGGTTTTGATGACAAGTAAAGCAATAAACACACACAAGAAGACAAACAAACGATAGAGAAGCGGTCGAAAACTAATGTAAGGAAAATGTATCAACCATGAATGATCCGATAAAACGCAGGTTTATTTATTAGTGCAATGATTGTCTTATCTTAAAGGGCATATCATTCCTAGACTTAGGTGGTACTTCTTCCTAAGACCTAGACACGCTAATCCTGTCACAATTAGACGCATCCACATAAAGCATCCTTATTTTGATTATAATCTATCTTAAAATCTAAGTAATGGTGCTCTTACTAAACCATAGCTCATCGAGACTTTACCCACTTACTGCTTAACGGCTTTTTATATACTAGTAATCCACTGTCTGAGTCCTTACCAATGGAATAAGAACGTACTCGTTGATACCAAGGTCACCTTATGGATCAACTAAGCTCACTAAACTAAAGGCAAGGATAGGTTAATATTTGTGATCCTATGATTCTAGATATATAAATTGCAATATGGAGAGCTATCCCGGACTCTTAGCCTACGCCCAAACAACACCGAAGTTGCAGCGCATTAAATATGTAGGACTAGACCCAGTTGAATGATAGGTCGCATACTTAAGCACGTAAACGAATATAAATTAATAAACATAAACAACAATCAATGATAAATTAAGCAATCAAGATAAACAAACCAAACATTAGATCTTCATAAACATGGCTGATACCTAAAGGTATCAGCCGATAGTCATTGTAAAAATACACACGGTTTGATATATGAACGATTAAAATAAAGAAACCTCAATCGAACGCGTATTCGGTTGCGCGAAGATTACAAGAGTTTTCCTATGATCTTGAGGCTCTTTTCTGACCTTCTATGCTCTTCTGATCGTCTCTTGGTCGACTTGGTGGTTTAGGGATTCACTTGCATACCTAAAACTGAGTTTAGGGTCGTCTATATATAGTGGTCTGGAAGTCGGTTCGATACGGCGTATTGAGAAGCTCAATACGGCGTATTGGATGACTTGGCGTGGGCTCCAAGAATAAAATATTCCAAAATTCTTGCGCAGGAAATTGGATACGCCGTATCCGTGAGCAATGTGGGATATGGCGTATTGGGGATTTCTTGGAGTAAGGACCACGTTTGATATCTTCCAGAATCTTCATATATAATAAATCTTGGATACGGCGTATAGAAGTTCCTGGATACGGCATATTAGGCTTTATGTCTTCGTGGTTTCTTGTGAAGTGTAGGCACGGATACACCGTATCTTCTTGATGGATATGACGTATTGATGTAAAACCAATTAATTCTTCATCGTTGACCAAAGTGTTATATACGGTGTATTGTTGATGTGGATACGGCGTATTCTTCAAAGTCAGGCAATGGTCTTTTGATTCGTCAAAGTCTTAGATACGTCGTATAGGTCTAGAATAATACGGCGTATTTGCTGTCAATCAGTAGACATTCTCGACCTCTTCATTTATGCTCCAAAATGCGTGTCTTTTAGCATAACTTCACCAAGTACTCCATAATTACTGCAACTCTCAAATAAAAACGATTAAGTAACAATTCTTTGCAATAATTATACAAAACGGGTTAATAACATGGGATAAATGATGCTATAAAATAGACGCTATTTGATGTCATTAGATGGGTACCTGAATTCCTAAAGATCTAAGGGCGAACCTCACATTTTTGGGGTAGAATTATGAGGGTTATTGTGCTAGTCATATAAATTCCTATCCATGAGACGCTATCAATACTCGGTTTTCGTCGGTATGTGTCGTAAAAAAATTTAAATTTGGGTAAAACTTACCTTTTATGCTATGTTTCGATATATTACCCATTATTTTAAGGACAAAGCAAGTGGCAAATGAAAGAATAGTTTCTAAGGCTTATTTTCCCCCTACACTTAAGTTGAACATTGTCCCCAATGTTCTATAGAAGTACTCGTAAAAACAAATAACAGGAAAAAAAACAAGGAAAAGAAACTAGTACTCCCCTGGTTTACTCAATAATGGAGAAGAAACATGCGATAACTGGTTAAATCGTCCTCCGAGAATCATCCAATGAAACTTCTTAAGAACTTCCAAGCTTCTTCTCATCAAATATAACCTGTAATCAAAGACAAAGACAACTATACCAAGCATAAAATGTGCAATTTACCAATATACAATAAGTTGCTAGACACTTATTTCCCGACCGTTACCATGATAAAGACATAACTATTTACAACGTCTTGATCATAGATCAAAAACATCAACCTAAGTTGGCGTTCCCATAACGATCCAACTTCTTAATCTTCCCAAAAACTTATTACTTTACAGGCAAGTGGCGAATATCTTCCACTTTGTTACATTACTCTACATAGGTTGATTTTTAGACGTATCAACGAATAATCGATCCTTCGTATAATTCCTTCGGTAACGCTTTTTGTGAAACGATTATCTTCAAACTTTCTTTCTCTCTTTTTTTGTATTTTTCTTCTCATTTTTTCCATTTTTTTTGCTAACTATTCTTGAAATCTCGGTATAGTTTCACCATCTTCACCATCATAATAATTCCAGATAATTCCTTCGGTAATTTCTTTGTTTTTCGGTTTCACCAATAATTGTGACGGTAGTAAATTCACATGAGCTTTGAACTACTAAGATACATTCCCATTTGCAATGGTTAAATTCCAACGCACCAATAGATAGAAAAATGGACACAAGACTCGGGAAATACAAACTTTACACTTTAAGCAACTAGCAACTGTAAATTAAACTTTAATCTAACAGGGTAGGTTAAGGTGTAAGGGTGTAACGAAATAAATAATTGGTGTAAATTCCTAAAGGATTGGCTCTACGGATTGTTCTAGTGGATCATCACTCTAAAGATGAAAGTGGAAGGGTTTAACGGAGGTTAACTAACAAGTGTAGTTAGTTAATAAACAACATGTAAAGGCTATTTGGTTGTAATCCTAAGATTTACCAATTTAAACAAGTTATTCCAATTAAAGCCTTATACTCATATTGTGGTATCGAATAGATATAACCAAGCAAGGTTCTTAAGTCTACACCATCATCGAACATTCATATTTTGTGGAATTTGGGGTAAAACATTTAGGAAACAGAAAGGAAGTTAATCTATACAATATCTAACAAGGGTTATTGTGTGCGGGTTATGTAACAAGTAATTTCACAAAAGTATGTTTGGATTTTTTTTAAATTTGAGCATAATTTAAGCTTTTTATTGTAAAAAATAGGACAAGTGATCATTCTAATTCCCATCCCCCCACTTGAATTATACAACGTCCTCGTTGTATATATAAAAAATTAAACTTTCGAGAATTTAAAAATAATTAGTAATGAGAAAAATCTCCATTGATATTTGTACGTTAGATTCTCCAATTTGCGTTTATGAGCAAGATTTTGTGTTGAACAGCCGTCTTGAGGATTCAAGACTCCAACACTTTAAGATCTTCAGATATTTAAATTCTTCCACCAACATTCGTCGATTTCCTACAGAAGGTCTGTTTAATTATCAGAAAACCAAATCCATTTGCTATCCTCCATGTACTGTTGGTTATGACTCGAAATAAATACCTTAAATACCGTACAGGATGTCGATGCCGATATCAGAACCAGGATACGTCGTATTGATACCTGTATACGTTGTATTCATTTAATGAATACGTCGTATAGGAATGTTGTGAAAATAAATACTGGATAAAGTCAGATAGTCAATACTATGTATATGGGTTTGGTTCGCCTTTATAGACAGTCTGGGAAAACACTCTCGATAAAAATTAAATAGTAATTCGGGTGTCTCCCGGCAAGTCTTTTGTTTACAGTGAATTCTTTAAGTTAGACTTGCCCATCTTAATCCCATCCTTATAAAACAATTTGGGGTCGAACGGGATGCCAAACGATACATATAAATTCTTAATAAGATTTAATAGCATCCCTTGGTAAGTAATTTAAAGTCTGATTTTAACATTTATTTCTTGAAAAGTTTCAGTTAAAAAATATCTAGTAGATGTTCTTGACTGTTCCAAATGCTTCATTTGACCCATGTGCATAGGTAAACAAATCGGTATTTATTACATTGGTAAACGATTTGACAGATCAATCCCCGATGAGTGTTTTATATCGACTTATCATCATCATGTCCTTATCCGATTTTGAATCATTGGGATAAATTACGTTAAAAGGAAATAGATCATTAAAGTATAAAACATTTTGTTCCTCTTCATCACATTCATTACAATGATGTTTCATCTTTCAAATCAAATTCATCGATATGTTGGGGGTTTAAAATCAGTTTAGTTAATAAATCTGATTTGGACGTTTGAGCATCGTTGTAAACAATGGCTGGAAATTCATTCTCGAAATCTTTAAAGAAGGTCTTAAATCTTCAAAATACTGACCGTTAGGCTTTGGGTGTTGGAAGACAATGGAATAATTACTTTATCATTATCATTTTACCGAAAAAAAAAAAAAATAAAAAAAATTTTTTTTTTTCCGTTTTTAAATTGTTGGTAGAATTTTTTTTATAAGAGAACGAGTTTTTGTCAAAAATTACCATGTAATCGTCATCGTCGGAATCGTCAAACGAAACTCTAAAGTCAATTTAATCGTTAAGAGAACTTACCGTGGGTTCACAAGAAAGTGTTTTTGAAGATACCTCGTCATTAGGGTATAGCTGTTTAGGCATTGGTTTCAACGGATATGAGGTCGTGAACGTCTTCATTATCCCAGATCTTATCATACGTAGCAGTTTCCCAATTAAACACTTTCCCACGTCTACGAGCTTTTTCTTCCTCAAGTCTGATATACTCCTCCATAGTTATGTTGGGGTCGTCCATTTTAACCTGTAATAAATTTGCTAGAAAAGGAAACTGTCAAATCGCTAATAGCCGTATTTAGTGAACTGAATACGCAGTATTGATGAATATGATGTATTGATGAATACGCTGTATTGATGAATACGTTGTATTGGTTTAGAAAAAAAATTTATACGCCGTATCCAATAAATTGAATACGCCGTATTGGTTTGAAAATTTTTTTACAGCGTACTTTGAATAATGCAGAAAACACACAAACACACATTAATGCAAAAATATACAATGCAGAAAATCAAACTCACAAAAACAAACACGCAAATATGAAAATTAATCTAAACTAATCTAAACAAAACTAAAACACTAATAAATAAGAATTAAACAACTTTACTCCTCGATAACGACGCCAAAAACTTGATGTGTCGTTGTGATAGGTGTTATTTTATGTTCAAGTGTTTTTTTAACTAATTTTTTATTTGTTTTTATGCGATAATACCTATAAACAATACTTTAACGGTGTGTACCAGGTTAATTGTAGTTTTGTTGGTCAAGTCAGGGTGTGATCACTAAGAGGAGGAGCTCATTAATTCTAATTCTATCTGTATTTTTAGTTATCTTTGTTAGTTCTAAATTTAATCTAATTTATTTTGCTAAACTATGTTAATCCTTAAACTAATGATAAGGGGGTTTCAGCTGAGAGGACTGAGCTCGAGGTTTAGTTATCTAACTAGGTTTTGATAAATAGTAAAGCAATAAACACACACAAGAAGATCAAAAAAAAATGATAGAAGAAGCGGTTGAGAACTAATGTAAGGAAAACCGTATCAACTATGAATAATTGATAAAACGCAGTTTAATTCGTTATTTAGTGCAATGATAGTCTTATCACGAAGTTATATCATTGCTAGAAATTTAGCGGTACTTCTCTCTAAGACATAGACACGTTAATCTGTCACAATTTGACGCATCCACATAAAGCATATTATGTTGTTTATAATCTATCTTAGGATCTAAGTAATTGTGCTCTTACTAAAACCTAAGTCATCGAACTTTACCCACTTATGCTTAAAGACTCTTTATATATAGTAGTCCACTGGTCCGAGTCCATACCATGGAATAAGATCGTATCGTGATTTCAAGGTCCGCCTTATGGCTCAACTAAGCTCACTAATCTAAAAGCAAAGATAGGTTAATATTTGTGATCCTATGATTCTAGGTATATAAATTGCAATATGGAGAGCTATCCTGGACTCTTAGCCTACGCCCAAACAACACCGAAGTTGCATCACATTAAATATGTAGGACAAAGACCAGTTGAATGATTAGGTTCAACATTCTTAAGCATGTAAACGAATATAAATGATAAACATAAAACAACAATCAACGATAAATTTAGCAAATCATGATAAACAACCTAACATTAGGATCTTCATAAACATGGCTGATACCTACAGGTATCAGCCGATAGTCATTATAAAAATACACACAGTTTGATATATGAACGATTAAAGTAACGAAACCTCGATCGAACGCGTATTCGGTTGCGCGAAGATTACAAGAGTTTTCCTATGATCTTGAGGCTCTTTTCTGGCCTTCTAGGCTCTTCTAATCGTCTTGGTCGACTTGGTGGTTTAGGGATTCACTTGCATGCCTAAAATTGAGTTTAGGGTCGTATATATATATATATATATATATATATATATATATATATATATATATAAGATATATATTTTATATATATTATATATATATTTTATATATATATTTTAGTATATATATATATATATATATATATATATATATATATATATATTAATTTATATACGACCCATCTAAAATTAACTTTTAGGATGCACGTGATCCCTTAAACCACCAGTTCGACTCAAGAGACGGATTAGAAGAGCTCTAGTAGGCCAGAAAAGTGCCTCAGATATAGGAAAACTCTTGTAATCTCGCATAACCGAATTGCGTTCGATCGAATCGAGGTTTTCTTTATGTAATACGTTAATTTATCAAACCGTTTGTTTTGTTTTTAAAAAACTTTTTTTTTTTTTTACAATGACTATCGGCTGATACCTTTAGGTATCAGCCATGTTTATGAAGATCTAATGTTTGGTTTGTTTATTCTTGATTGCTTAATTTATCGTTGATTGTTGTTTTTATGTTTTATCAATTTATATTCGTTTACATGCTTAAGTATGTGACCTATCATTCAACTGGGTCTAGTTCTACATATTTAATGCAATAACTTCGTGTTGTTTGGGCGTAGGCTAAGAGTCCAGGATAGCTCTCCATATTGCAATTTATATATCTAGAATCATAGGATCACAAATATTGACCTATCTTTGCCTTTAGATTAGTGAGCTTAGTTGAGCCATAAGGTGACCTTGGTATCAACGAGTACGTTCTTATTCCATTGGTAAGGACTCGGACAGTGGACTACTAGTATATAAAGAGTCTTTAAGCAGTAAGTGGGTAAAGTCTCGATGAGCTAGGGTTTAGTAAGAGCACCATTATTAATCTTCCAAGATAGATTATAATCAGCAAAAAGGATGCTTTATGTGGATGCGTTTAATTGTGACAGAATTAACGTGTCTATGTCTTAGGAAGAAGTACCGCCTAAGTCTAGCAATGATATGACCTTCGAGATAAGACAATCATTGCACTAAATAAACAAAATGCGTTTTATCTGATAATTCATTGTGAATCCGTTTTCATTTACATTGTTCTAACCGCTTCTCTATCAGTTATTGTCTGCTTGTTTTGTGTGTTTATTGCTCTTACTTGTCATTCAAAACCATTAGTTAGATTAACTAAACTCGTGCCAGTCTCTCAGGCTGATGAATCCCCTCTTTACATTGAGTTTAGGATTAAACTCTAGGTTTGCATATAAATTAGATTAATTTAGTACTAACATAGATAACTAAAATACTGATAGAATTAGGAATTAATGCTCTCGCTCTTAGTGATCGACACCCTACTTACCAACAAAACTACAATTAACCGGGTACACTGCCCGTTAAAGTATTGTTTTTAGGTATAGTAGGCATAAAATATATAGTAAAACTTGATACATAAAATAACACCTAACCCAAAACGACACATCAAGTTTTTGGAGTCGTTAATCGAGGGTGTTAATGGTGTTATAATTCTTATTTATTAGTGTTTTAGATTTAGTTTAGATTAGTTTAGTTTAATTTTCTTATTTATGGTGTGCTGCTTTTTCGTGAGTTTGATTTTCTGCATTGTACATCTTTTGGGCATTTTGTCTGTGTTGAGTGTTTTCTGATTTATTCAAAGTACGTGTTAAAAAAATTTTCAAACCAATACGGCGTATTCAATTTTTTGGATACGGCGTATATTTTTTTTTCTAAACAATCCCAGTATTCATCAATACAGCGTATTTCATCAATACATCTTATTCATCACTACTGCGTATTCTGTTCACTAAATTCGGGCGTATTTAAGCTATTTGTACAGTTTCCTTTTGCAAATTTATTACAGGTTTAAAATGGACTACCCCAAACATAAACTATGGAGGAGTTTATCAGATTGAGGAAGAAAAAGCTCGTTAGACGTGGGAATGTTTTCTTTTGAAAGTGTTTAATTGGAAACTTTATCTTGCTACGTTGATAGATCTGGTTAATGAAGACGGTACGACCTCATATCCGTTTGATAAACCATAATTCCCACTATAGCCTTTAATTGGAGGTATCTTCAAAAACACTTTCGTGTGAACACACGGTATGTTCTCTTAACGATTAAATTTGACTTTTGTGATTTAGTTTGACGAGTTCGACGGATGACGATACATGGTAATATTTTTGACAAAAAACTCGTTTTCCTTATAAAATAGTACTGCATTCAAGACCAAAACAAGACACAAACAAGGCCCCAAAACCTTTTTTTAATCAAAGCTTGCTTATGAGCAGTTTGCAAGAAATTGAAAACACACTTTTTGGAGAATATTTAGAAAACACATTAAAACTTAAATTTAACACTAAAAGCTTTTTAAACGAGGTTAAAACAGCTAAAAGAAAACTTGTAAAAAGTGACTAGGTGACCCAAAACCAATTTGTACTTAGTTTGACCCGTTTTGGACCCTTGTCCCAAACACCCCTTAAAGAAGCCATATTTCATATTTTAGCTTAAACAGGTTAAGAACTCATAAGAAAACTCAAAATAGATCAAGGTTGAGGAATAATAAGCACACATAAGCAATTAAAACTAAAAATTAAGCACTTAAAATAAGTAAGGTCAAATGAGCAGTTTGAGTATATAAAGACAGATTGCATAAAAGATTTAAGCAAATTGGTTTTTAGACTACACAAAGCATCATAAGCACAAAAGTTAAGCCTACAAAACAATAGATAAGCTGAAATAAGCAGGCAATAAGAAAAGCAGGATTTAAGCTTTAAAAGACAGATATGAGAAAACTTAAAAAAACCAAAATTTTCATTAAGACATAAATTGATTACAATACTTGAAAAATTAAATGACAGAATTTAAAAGACTAAAAACATAAATTTAAAAATATTAAAAACTAAATTAATCTACTCCTCGTTACTTTCTTCAATCTTGTGCTTGTTCAATATATATGCTGCCAGGGTTGTGCTACTTGTGTTAGTTGTGTGAGTGCTTCAAAAGTCTCATCTCAGCCCTTCAATTTATCTTGGTCCCCAATCCAATTGATCCAAACCCTTCAATTTTTGTCATCATTCCTTGACGAATAGGAGCATTTGGGATTGCCAACATGGCAAGTGGGGTTTTGTGAGGTGGGGTGAGGGTGATGGTGATGTTTTTGGAGTGGGGTGATGGCTTTTGTTTTCTTGTTGCAGGGTTAAACACACGCAAAGTGTGTTAGGAAGAGGTACAGTGTTTTTGGCGGGTAGATTTGGTTTGGGTTATACAGGGTAAAGTTTTGATGGTTTGGCAAAAGTAGTCCCCTAACTTGTATGTTTTGTTTGCACCACAAGTCCTTGTGGTGATAATGAATTTGGGGACTTGGGCAGAAATGGTCCTCCAAGGTTTATATTGTTGTTGCACAGTTAGTCCTTGGAGGACTAACAAAGTTAACTATCAAAGGGTTGTTAGGGTTGAATGACTTAACAATAGTTAAGTCATTTGGGCCTTATATATGGCCAGTTTATACATAGTAAAGGAATTTGGCCTTTTGGTCTCATAATATACTAATGGGCTGACCCAGCCCATTAGATGGGTACGGGTGGGCCCATTAAGTGTTTCTTCGATTTTGGCTTCGGCTTTGACTGTTGACTTTTGCTTCATGCTCTTTTCGTTCTTGTGCTCGGTTTTGTCGTTTTGGCTTTGTTTTTTTGTCCTTTTCTTAGATATCCGTTACCTGCACAATACAAATGCAAAACATACAAATACAATGTATTTTTGGTACGTTTTTTGTCATTTAAGTCCATTTTTAATGGTCAAAGGTATGTGTAATTAAACACATACCAAGCATATCTGGAAGATTTCTCTGAATACTTCCACATTTAGAGTGAACCTTTTCTTGCCAATCTTGAATCGGTAAGATGAATAATGCTTGTTGATGGTGAACCAAAACTGATGCATATAAATTTTCGGGACATCTGTAAAGATTAGGAAACATGGATAGCAAGTAGTGAGAGCTAGAGCATCCAAGACAACTAGATACGTGGGTTCCTTTTGAGTCTTTGCATGATTGATTTTCATGTTACATTTGCCAATCTCGACTCATTTCTCAGGTGGTACCAAGGCATTTTCGAGAGAAACTTGTTGAGCTGCAGTAGTAGTCATGGTTCTACTAAGATTTGTCAAATACAATTTATATACAAATAGATATATATTACTGGATGATAATTTGGTTCATGTGGATAGAGTTTAGATGCAGTTTGAGACAATTAACCAGGGTTTAGGCACAAATTATCAGGCATATAATTATAACATAGGATGATTAACAACTATCAGAGATTCAACATGGAATGATAACAAACTAACTAATGGTCAAATACAGTTACCTAAGCAACTAGATTGAATACTAAGGAAAATATACCCTAAATAAGTCACTTAGTGAAAATTTAAAGAAATAAATCACTTAGATTAAATTTTTAGGTATAATTCGCCTAGTGTTAACCTTTGAGTATAATTCACCTAGTGTAATTAGTGTATACTTCACCCAGTTATGAGTGTATAATTCACCCAGTGATAATCGAGTATAATTCGCCTAGTTAAAGATGTATAATTCGCCCAGAGATATGGTATAATTTACCCAGTTTACTAGGTATAGTTCGCCCAGTTCACTTCAAGTATAATTCGCCCAAGGTATTTTGTATAATTCGGCTAGTGGAACGTCAAGTATACTTTGCCTAGTGCATAGTGGAGTGTATAGTTCGCCTAGGACAAGTTTTACGCAAACATATACTTCACGTTTCAAGCAACCAAATCATCTAACCATGATCCTTAGTGTCTACAAACAACACATGAACTTTATAACACGAATTTATCACAAAAATCTCATCCTTTTGCAACGTTCGACCCAAACGAACACATACATCCCAAGAATATCAAGTTTTGGTGTTTAATTTTGTTTTAGCACACTCTATCACTCACAAAGAAACATTATAACTCATATAAATACAAACCCAACAACTTTTACAAGTTCTTGCCTTTTATCCCAAATTTTTGAACCAAAGATCACCAAGAACACTTTCATGTTTTAACCCCGTTAAAAACTATTTTAGTCGAGTGGTCTATACCCCTTAGAGATCAAAAACCCTTAATTAATTTAACAAAAACTTCACTTTAATTTTTGAAGAACCCTAAACCAATTTTTAGGGTTTTTGTGTAAATGCAAGTGATTTAAGACAATTCCTTTTGATTAGATGTTGTTGGGAGTATATTAAACACTTTTCTAGTTTACCTTAGAGATTGAATGACACGTTTTGATGGGTTCTTGAGCTTTAGCCAAACCAAAGTGTTCCTTTACCCCGGTCTTCAACTAGTCCTATTTGTTTTTTGAAAGGCTGTCCAAACAGAACTTTGGTTAATCCCTTTTCCAAAAATTCACTAATGTTTTTGAGAATGATGAAATCAACTAAGAATTAGTGATTTCCTATGAACACATGTAAATTTTTAGCAAGTCCCACCATGTTGATTCCTGAATACATTAGCTCTTGTTTCATGACGGTGTTATAGGCTTTCCTAGACATTATGTTAAAAGGAGTTTGAGGTTTGACATAGGGGTTAAAATTAACAAAACCTATATTGCAAGAGAGTTGTAAGTTATCAGGGTTGTGTAGATGGATTCTACCACCGCTTTTTAAAAATTCGGTTTTAGCCTCTTCAAAGGTTAGAATCCCTGGATCCATGTCATCCCACATGTTGTCTATATCGACAAAATCTTCCAATTTATCAGGATCATAGGGCGTCATACTAAAATCTTCCTTAATTTCAGTTGATTCTGATGGTGAAAGCGAAATTATATCTTGGCTTTCGTATTCGGGTGATAAGTAATTTTCAAAGTCCCCCAAACTATCAAATTCTTGAGTTTTATCAAATTCGTTTATAACGCAAATATGAGAAATAGATACAGGAGAATCTGTCTTATTGATATTAAAAACTACTTGGTAATTTCTAACTCCTAGAGAGATCTTTTTACCGTAAACATCAATCTTTGCATGAGCAGTTACTAGTTGGTCATGCCACCCATTTTTGCTTTGGGAAGGGTATACCCAGGCTGCTAAGAGTTGATACAACACTAGGCTTTCTCAATTGCTTCCTAGACACATTTACTCACCATGCGTTGTAGATTGGAACGTGTTGAATCAAATGGGTGTAGTGAGGTAATTGATGAAATGTTGACAATCAAGTTGTGTGTGGCTGGTACCAATGAGGAAATATTTACTTTAGAAACGTAGAGTAGGGCTTTTTACATTGATGAGCCATTTATAGTGACCTTTTCCATGAGTTCTATTCTACCTACGAGTTTGATGAAGTTTGTGCTAATAACGAGTTGAGAACCAAAAAGATAATCAAGTTCAGGCTTTGTGGACATGCTTTTAGTTGGACATTGCTGGAGTTTGCAAGGAGGTTATAATTGTATTGATGCGTATTTTATTTTAAATATATTTTTTACCAAGTTATAAATTTATAAAACTCGATCTACCTAACAATGCACTAACGGGCAAAGAACCCGATCGTGGGTAGTATAGAATGGTAAATCTGAGGTCGTCCCAAGAGCTAAGTTGTAATTAGTTTTAATTTGAAATGTCACGTTTAGAAAATGGTTTTTGATTTGAATTGAAATAAATTTAAAATGACAATAAAATTAAATACATAAAATCAAAAGAGTTAGAGATATTAAGAGAGAAAACGTGCTAACCCTAGTTACTTCATTACTATTGTTATGAAAACATTTTTCTGTGCAATGTTAAACTATGGTTTCATTAGTGGTTTCTAAGGTCGGTAGACTTGAATAAGCATATATAGTCTTTTCTATACTTCTCGCGATTCTGACTCAGTCCAAATCATATAGGAGGTAGGATATGCAGGTTGCAGTGATTAATCCAAACTTTTCCCAAAACTGATCTAATAACCTATACAGATTATTAACCCTCTATGAAAGAGTTCCTGTGCTTTTTAAGTATGTTGAGTGATAAGTGCAGAGACCGGTTAGTTCCTACACTAGGGGTCGGAGTCATAGATCCTCCTTAATACCTGATGGATCCCATATTGACTAGATAATCTAATAATGGGGCAAGCAAGGTCCATACCACTCGTACTACCAAAACCCAGGGTTATACGATAGTCAAGAAATATCTAACGAAACAGGAAATAATCATAACAAAAGTAACTACATAACTAGGCCTGCACTTTAACTGCTTAGCCGCTCATGGTAACGGAAACACAGCAAGAAATAGAAGTAATCATAGATTGAATGCTCATAATTCTTATAGTATTCGTATTTGAACGATTAAATACAAAAAGTAAGTAAAGTGTGATCTCCCTTGGACTCCAGGTGGAATTCTTCAAAGGTTGTGAGCCTTTGTTGCTTCTCCAATTGGCTGTGAAGGAAGTGATGTCGGAATAGCTTGAATGAGGCCTCTATTTATAGGTATCGAACCTGTTATGATGTACCTTATAAATATGTTATGTTGTAACCTTCTTACACGGCATTCCATAAATAAGCAATTGTTACGGCGCAACCAGATATGATGTTACGCCGTAACCTTCAAATAATGTCCATAAGTATGTGATCTTCCTTCCATATTTGTGGATCTTCATGGTTACGGGATAACCATGTAGGGTGTTACGCCGTAACTCTATCTTGGGCAAGATTTCCTTCCAAATATATGTTTACGGCGTAACTAGATATGGTGTTACGCCGTAAAGTTGGCCTTGATCTTCGTACTTGCTTAATATATGTTACGGTGTAACCATTTTTGGAGTTACGCCGTAACATTCTTCAAATATTTACACTTTGAGTCCTTTTCCCTTGCTTCTTGTCACTTTCCTGCATTTCATCTGAAAACTACAAAATGATAGAAAATATCTCGTTTTTGAGTATTAGTGAAACAATTACAGGTAATATAGGGGGTATTTTGCCACCAAAAAGTATTAAATATATGATGTTATCATGTATCACTCGGAGGAGATCAATGAAGAAGGATTTGATGTGTACTTCCAAGGTGGTCTGCGTAGCGATGAGCATTTCAATGCTCGAGAGTATTTGTTGAGCATCAGTCGAGAGGAAAATCTTAGTTTGTCAAGGAGTCATGCTTCTACTATCTGGAAACCTATTTTGAGGGTATTACATAAAATGATCACTTATGGTTTGTGTTAGAGGACAACTGGGTATGACAAGATGCATAAAAATGATTTGTGGTTATTAAGTATGTTCGAAGCTAGACACCAAAATGGATATGCGAATGTTGCTCGGATGATATCAAGGTAGATGAAGAGGAAAGGAGCTGGTAGTCAGAAAGAGAGTATGATCTGCGGTGGACAGTTTATTACAATAATTGCTAAGAAGAAGAATTTGCTGTTTGATGACGTGCTGAATAGTTTGAGTGCTCTGATTTACTGTAGAGCTTTGGATACCACTACACTTAGAGAGTTGATCGACTCTGAGGGTAGGTTGATTCCTGAGGTTCTAAAGCCATGTGTACCGAGAGCTGCTATTCCTAGACCCCCGAGAGCATCGATGCAGGATTTGTATGAGAGGATGGGTAGCATGGAGATACGTCTGGGGGCGATTGAGAGGATGTCTTATAGGAAGTCTTATCACTGGGATCGATATCATGGTGTGTTTGAGCACATGGCTGGGGTCTATGATGTTTCATTGCAGGGAGCCTATAACCCACCTAGATATGATTAGCAGCAGTATGACCAGTATTATCAGCAGTATTACTAGCAGCAGCAGCCAGGAGAGATGATAAGAGTTGGTTATGTGACCGCATGTTTTGGGTCACGTATGTTTTAAAATAATTTCTCTAAAAACTTTATTATTATTATTATGGTGTGTAATATGCCTTTGTTGGCATTCAAACAATATTTTCGTACCTTAAACTATTAATTAATTAGGAAAATTATTATTATTTATGTGTGCTTTGTAGTATTTATAATTATCACAGGAAAAAGAAGAAAGGCGCATGGTGAAATGACGCGAAGTACATATTCTAGAAGTTCATCTAAATAAGGGAGTGTTATTTTATTTTACTCTCCCATTTTACCTTTCTCTATAATATTTCACGCATTAGGGACAATGCTCATATTAAGTATAGGTGGAGATAAACTGGAAAAGTAAAAAACTTATCTTAAAAAGAAATAAAAAAATTTCAAATTAAAATATAATAAGAATTTTTAAAAAAAATACATTTTAATGATCACGTATAAGCAAATCTGACTCTGGATTGATAACTTTACTAGCAGATTATACCACCCAAAAGAAAATGTTGTAAGGTTTAGATATTAAGAGATTCGGGTATTCACCTTTGATACCTAATATTGTTTTTATCTTTAGCTTTCTCGAGTTAAGGTTTGAATGCAATTGCAAGTGTCTCATCCGTCGTTACGGCTGTGTATTTGTAGTTTGTCGCCTTTTCTAGAGCATTGGTATCGATTTAAAATTATATGAGTGTACCGGTGATTTATTAATTCTAGAACTTGTGCTTGAAATCTTTACGAGACCGCAGTGAGATCACATTCGCATGATAAAGACATTTAACCGATAAAGAGGCAATATTAAAATGAAAATTTAAATAACTTTGTCAGAAAAACTTATTAATTCAATTATCTGAAATTTTATCCGTGCGTAATGTTGCGCGTAATTGCAAGTACTACTATTATAATGAAGTGTGAAGGTTGCAAACTTCTAAATACGTTTGAAGTAGTATGCTTATCCTAAGTATGAGGGGAAAGCAAGTTTCCCCAAAGTGAAAGTTGAATAAGGCAAAATAAGCCAAAGGAAAAAAGAAAAAAGACAGGAAAAGAAAGTGATGAAGTGAAGGAAATGTCTTGTAAATTTACAAATAAGGTGGATTATGATTTAATTAAAAACTCTTTTTGACAATATAAACCTAAAGTACTATTAAGTAACCTCTTTTAACGTTGATGTTCGGTGCTTAAGCCATGTCAGTGAATTTTAGTTTCTTGTACAAGACTATGGTAATTTGAATAATTCATGACGGTGCGTTTGAGTGGCTTACGTATACTATCATGTTCATCAAAAATTCGAGCGAGTGTGAAAATAAACTTATCTATAAAAATTCATGAGTTGCTTTGTCATGTTATCTATGCTTGTGATCATTTATTATAAACGAAATGCTTTCGCTTTAATTGCTTGAGGGCAAGAAATAAGTTAAGTATAGGGGGATTTGATAACGCTCCAAACATACATAAAATATCCCTCGAAAATGTGTGAAATATATATATTAATGCATGAAATATTGCATGTTTAGTTGCTTGTTGGTGTTATAGTTGTTTCAGAACCAAGAAGAACGAAAAGGACCAAAAGCGCAAAGGAAATCCGTTAAATACTCTAACGGACGTCAAGAGAAGAATCTAGAAGTGGAGTTAATAAAGATTTAATGAAAAATGCTAAAGTGCGGCGCACTTCCATGAAGTGCGGAGTACTTCAGGTGGGGATAAATGCAATTTAATGAACAGGCCAAGTGTGGCGCACAAATTATTTTGTGCGGCGTACTTCGACCTGCAGTTACTAAAATTCATAATGATTGCATTCATATTGTAACTATTTACTTTCCCACTTCTACCAACTGATAGCCTCACCTTGGCTATAAAAGGAGCACGAAATCAGAGGTTCTAATCATCCCTTCTCCTCTCAATCATCCTATTCTTCACCTAGTTAAAGTATCTTAATGTTAGAAGAAGTAGCAAGAAAGTTCATGGGGAATAGTTGAAGATTGTTCTTGGATTTTCATCATTTCCAAGAATATAATCATCAAAGGAGGTTGAAAGAGGGCTGTGACAAAGTAATTATACGTTTGGAGTTGAATCGGTATAAACACGTTTCTCTTCTTTAATATATTGTTTGTTGAATCTATTGTGCTTGTTTTGTGTTTTACTTTTATGATTATGGAGTAGTCGTATATATTTATTTGAGCTAACATGAACAATGATATGAACAAGCTTTAATATTATGCTTATGAATATGATCTTGATGAATTTGATGTTTAATTATCCGGATACTTGTTACATGTTTGATTGATCATATATGGTGCATATAGGTCGAAAGTCTCCACCATTGTGTTTACATTTCGCGTTGTTTGTCTATGGCAATTCGATATTAGTCTTGTGAGAATTCACTAATAAAACGTTTATTAAACCGAATATGAAAATGTTTAATACTTAATCTCATGTCTAAGGAACTTGATAAAGGGATTTTATCAATATCACTTTTATACTTGAATCGATCTTAATACATTTTATATATTGAAGATTAAAGGCCGAAAGGATTCTTTTATATATAAAATAGTTAATTGTTTGAATGATTATCCATCTATTCATGCTTTTATGCTTTAATTCATGAATTCTTGTTGCTTGCGTGTTTATCATCATTGTTCTCGGTCCATATAAATATCATTTTTATATCTTGAAATACACCTTTATCTTTAGATACGTGACAGTCTATAAGATAACTTTTCCTAAAACGTGCTGACTTTTCTTAGAATTACCAATCCCGTGGAACGACCTAGTCTTACCTAAAAAGATTATACTACATACGTGGGTTATGCTTTTACCCGTGTGTTTTTGTCTAATAACCGATAATTTCAGTCTTATAAATTTAAAGCTTTTGAAACACATCACCATCCACCTTACAATACGTGTTATGACCTTCCTACGTCCATTCCATGTTTTTAAGTTGTATGGGCATAGAACCCAAAATGTTCTTGAATGGATTGAAATAGGCTTCCATAGCCAATGCACTCTCCATCTCATCCTTTATGTTAAAGAACAGTGGTAAAGTTGGGCCATACTTTGGGTAGCCCTTCTCATCACATCCTACTTCAAACACATTGAGCCAATCTTCATCATTGTTGGGATCCTCTTCTTTTACAACTTTGCTCCTCTTCTTCACATGGTACACATGCTTCACTACTCCATCATCAATGGTCATAATACCTTTCCTATTATCTAATATTGCTCCACATGTATGCAAGAATGGTATTCCTACTAACAAAGGTATTTCCCTATCAACCGGGATATGCAACACGAGAAAATAATACAAGTAAGCTTGGAACCCAATTTGTAACCTCACATTCCTAACTTTTCCATAGGCTCTAGCCATCATGTTGTTCGCCATCAACAATTTATCATTTGATGGACACGCCTTACCTAGTCCCAAAACTTTGTAGAGTTTATACGGCATCATACTAACACTTGCCTTGGTATCCGCCAAAGCATTGATTGGTGCAGTATCATTGATTTTAAGAGGCACAACATAGTTTCTCGGGTCTTCCATTTTCTTTGGTAAACCATCTTCTATAATTTTGTATACTTCTTGTTCTTTAATTTCCTCCTTCTCCTCTAATCTTTTCTTATCCAAGGACACCTCATCTAACATCTTCCTATAGTAAGTATAATTTTCCAACACATGAAAGATGGGTTTTTATTCAAGCAACTCCTTAAACTTCTTAGTCATACTTTTAATAGTTCTAGCTTCTTCCATAGGTGAAAGTGATTGTAACGGTTCATTTGGTCGAGCAATGATTTGTGAGTCAGGTGAATTAGGTTCATCTTTGGTTAGAGTAGGCGGTGGTGGTGGCGGGTTTTGTTCCTTTGAATCTTTGTTGTTCTTAAGACGGCTATCTTTGCCCATCTCGATCATCTCCCAAATACCAACGCCTTCATCTCCACACTCCTTAAGCATTTGTTTCAACAACCAATCCACGTCCTTATCATCTTGTAATTAACCGATGTTGATTTGCATCTCTCCTAGCCCAAAATTCATATTACACTTTGTAGCTAACAAGAAATCCCTTCCAAACACCACAGAAGGCTTATCGGTTCCTTCATACTCATCCACAACCAAATCCATTCCAAATTTATACCCATGAATTTCAATTTGAGCGTTAGTAACTATCTTTCTTCCATACTTGTCCACATCAAACTTCCTATTACCAATTTTTTTTAAAAGTCTAGTAGTCATATGGCTATTATGATGCCCAAGATTACATTCCGCATCCCATGCTCATACACCTTCAACTTCGTAAGGGGTTGCATACCTCATGTGTGGTTCATCACATTCCTGGGGTTTATCTTGAGTGAAAGTGATCACTTTAGGCCTTTTCGGTTCATAGTGCATGAAATCTTCCTCTTCCATATCCTCGATTTCTAATTCCTCTTTCTCTTCTTCCTTAACCAATTTCTCTTTTTCCTCAACCGAATTAACCTCATCTGTTTCCATTGTTGATTCCAAATTGTTCAAATAATCTGACACTTCGATCAACGTTTCCATCTTAAAGCAAAAAGTAACTATAACATAAAATAACACGATGCAAATTCAACGTTATGGGTTAGTTCAAACAGAATAACAACTAAAAATAAAATAACAATTCAATGCATCAAACAAACAATCTAAACTAGATACGAAACCAATAAACCAAACAAACACAAAAATTCAAAAAATAGGGGCTGGGAAACATCCCTAACCGGTGGCTAAATACCTAGCCGTCGGCTAGAAAAGTTTCTGTGACCCCCTAACCGGCGGTTGAGTAGCAAACTGGCGGTTAGGGGCTAGGTTTGACGATCTCAACCGGCTGTTAAGGGCTTAGCTGACCGGTTAAAGGTGGTCAGACCTCCCTTTAACCGGCGGCTAGAGTCCCAACCTCACGGGCCTGGTAAAAATTTTCAAAAACTATTTTTAGAGGCTTTTAAAAAAGGCTTTTTAACAAAAAAAATTAAAACTAATAAACTAAAGATTTAGATGGGATTAAAAAAAACTTAGGCCGAGAAATAAGCAAGCAAGTTAACTAGTATTTTTCAAGAAATAAATTATTAAGACATATTTGGGCATATCAAAACATGAAATAAGCACATAAGGATAAGCACTAAATCACGCAAATAACATAAACACAAATAAGCAAAAATAAGCAAACTAATTGATAATAAAAAACACTAAATAAACATGAAAACTCATTCAAACTCCTAAACATTTTTTTAAAGACACAAAACACAAAACAATCAAAAAATATATTCTTCCGCTGCCGAGTGTAATTTAAACGTTAGTAAAAATCACATCCCTGACAACCGCGCCAAAAACTTGATGTTTGTCCCTAGGATATACATAAATTTTAAATTTATAAAAGCTCGAATTACCGGTTCTAATTACCAATACATATGGGCAAGTATGACCCGTCCGTTTGTAGTAGAGTTTTGTGGTAAATAGAGATCGTCTCAAGGGATATGTTTAACTAAAATAAATAACTCGGATAAAGCAACTAGGTTTATCACACACCCAATTACCAAATAACTTTTTGTTGTGAAAATAAGAAATATTAAAAAGCACTTGCGCAGGATTAAGTAGATAATCATGTAATGATGATGGAAATGTCTTTGGTGAAAACATGAGTTTAATTCACAAATCTAGTGTATGCGTGATAACATCAAATAGTTAATACTTTTTAGTATCAAAATCCTTATCAAAATGCTTGTAATTATTGTATAAATCCCTGGAATGGATACTTAATCACTTCATATTTAGTTTATAGGAAGAACTCGAGCATTGGATCAAGAGACACGGGATTTAGACGTAGAAATCAAGTAAATGAAGGTTCTCAAGGCTATTTATGGTGTAACCGCCCCGCAAGAGTTATGTCGTAACCAAGATTAAAGAAGGAATGAGTCAGCACCATAGTTACGACATAACTACATCATTACCATTACGCCATAACTTGCCACGTTGAAGAAGGATTACTTATCCTAGTCAACATTACGACGTAACCATGGCATTACGGTTACGCCGTAACACACTTTAAGCATGAATAACAGAATTCCACATCATTATGGTTACGGCGTAACACATACTTAACAGTTACGCTGTAATAGACTCAAAAATTATAAATAGAGCCCTCATTTAACACATTCAACATCAACCCCTCCGCCACAGTATCAAGGGGCGAACCAAGCTTCCAAAGGTCGAAGAATTCCACCAGAAGTCAAAGGGAGAAATCACTACACTTACTTTTGTATTTAATCCTTCATAAACATATTTTGTAAGACTACTGATGATTCAATCCATGATTCCTTTCATTTACTCTTGCTGTACTGTTACCATGAGTGGCTAAGCATTTCTAGTGCTGGCCTAGTTATGAATTTACTATTGTTATGTTGAATGTTTCCTGTTTAATTATTGCTTTATTAGATATTCTTTTAGTTTGTCATTGATCCTTAAGTTTTGGCAGTGTTGAGGGTGGTTTAGATCTTGTTAATTCTGTTATTAGGCGGACTAGTTGAACACGGGGTTAACAGGGTACTAGGATAGGTTGACATCTATCCCTAGTATAGGAATTTACCAAATTACCGCCTCTACCACATTAAACACTTAGAAAGCACAGGAACTCTTTCAGAGGGGGTTTATAATCTATTTAGGTTATAGACATGTCTTTAGGATAGTTGGGGTTTAATCACTGCAACTTAGATGCCCTACCTTTTTTTACTTGCAGGGGATTCGAGATCGTATGAAGTATAGGGTTGACCTCAAATGCCAATTCGGGTTTGTTAATATTAGAACAACTAAAAAAATGATACTTAGACATTGAACAAGATACACACATCATAACAGTAGTAATGAAATAACTAGGCTAGCACGTTTTTCTCCCTGATCACTTCTACCCTAATTACTTTTCGCATTAATTTTCCTGTTAAAATTTTGAATCAAATCAAAACTATTTTTGTGAAACTAATCAATTTAAAACTATTTAAACTTAGCTCTTGGACGACTGATATGTGCTAAAACACACATCATTTGTACCTCAAAAAATGCTAATAAACGGACTAAAACACTAAAATATGGATAAATATGTTGCAAATATGTTTGTATTGTGTTTTTATGTCTTACAGGTACAAAGGATTGAAAACAAAGCAAAAACGGTAATTTTTGGGTGACTTTCGACGACGTATTCACGTTTATCGAGGTCGAAATGAAGTCGTTAATTTTCCTTGATCACTCCATTGGAAAGAGCACAAAATTACGAGTCTAACGGTACCGGCCTTTCATATTTGAACCATTTTATTTTGAACCTTTTTCGTCCCTGTTTGAACCTTTAATACTAATATAATAAAGAGGGCCAAAAGTGGTTTAAAAGAATAAATTTGTATAATATTAATGAAACAATTGCTAGCGCAGTTAGTTTCTTGTGGTAGCTTAAGACTCTATCATAGAGGTCTTGGGTTCGAAACGCAGGAGGGTTATAATCCACTCCACGCCACGTCACTTGCCACATCAGCTGACACGTGGCACCACGTGGCATGCCATGTGGCGGACCCAGACCCGACCCGATCCAGACCCGACCTAAGACCCGACCTGACCCGGCACAAGACCCGAACTGACCCGGCCCAGACCCAACCATGACTCACCGGACTTGACCCAGCCCAATACCCAACCTGACCCGGCCGTGGTCCGACTTAGGCCGTGGTCCAGCGGCGTTGACCACAGTTGACCATCGTTGAGTGCCGCCGTTGACCACCATTGACCGGTGGTCCAGTGGTGGCTCCTGTGACGGTGACGGAACAGTACCTACGCCACGTGTCACCACTCAGGTGGTGACACATGGCCTACTAATCATTGTATGCAGGTGTGGCAAGTACGAGGTACGAGGTACTGTTCATGTCAGGTGGCAGTACGAGGTGGCAAAAAATGTCAGGTGTCAGTACGAGGTGGCAGAAAATGTCAGGTGTCAGTACGAGGTACTGTTCCAGGTGGCGGCTGGCCAATTAGAGCGTGACACATGACATCTGGCGTGTGTCAGTCCGAGGAGGCGTGTGTCAGTACGAGGTCAGAGTGTATGAATCCGTGCCAATCATGGGCAATAATGAGGCGGTTGGTAGAAGGTAAAAAGACTATAATACCCTCAGATCTTGCAATATAAGTGGTGGATGGCTTGAAAGGACGAAAATGCCCCCACCTACTTTGGGCTATAAAATTCAACAGACGCAGCATTTGAGGAGTTTTTTTTAGTTTTTGAAGTTTGTTTTTTTAGTAGTTGTGTGTTAGTTTTAGGGGTAGAATAATGTAGTTTAATTTGGGCTTATTGTAAAAGCTTATTGAAGCTTATTAGATCAAGCTTATTCTCTTGTCTTTTTCTTATTTCTTTTTAGCTTATTCCCAAATAAGCTCATGCTTATAGCTTATTTTTGGATCCCATCTCTTAAGCTTATATTCTAATAAGCTACTTCCATAGCTTATTTAGACTAACTTATTTTATATTGTTTTCTATTTAGAGCTTTTCGAGTAAGCTTATTTTTCGATTGCTTATTTTTATTCAAGCTTATTTTTCTTTGTATAGATCTAATCCTTAATCATACCCGATCCGAGTTCACTTGGTTGAACACCTTGGTTTCGGGTGGATTAGATCTAAAAAATATATATATCTTATATTTTTAGCTTTTTTTTTGCATAAAATTTGTTATATTTTTGTTTAATTCTAGCTTATTTTTCTTAGATCTAAATCTTTAAATTTACCCGATCCAAGTTCACTTGATTGAACATCTTAGTTTCGGGTAGATTTAGATCTAAAGTTTTTTTTCTTTTAGCTTATTGTCTTTAGAATAAATTCTAAAATAGCTTTTGCTTATCCCATTTTTTTTATCTTTTCTTGTCTTTACTTTTTCAAAAATGCTTATTGTTTGATTAAGCTCGATTCGAAAGCTAAAAAGGGTGTCACGAGTCTCCTACTCGACTTATTCATTAAGTTTTGAGCACCTTTATCTTCGAGAGCTTATTATTTAGCTTATTTAGTCATAAAGTTCTAAACGTTACTAGTTTTTCTTATAGCTTATTAAGCTAGGGCTTATTTCGAAGGGTATTTGTAGCTTATTTGAGAAGTGGCTTATTTATAAGCTTATATTCTTCATCCGTTCTTCGGAAAAGCCTTGATAGCTTTTTAGCTTAATCTAATTTTTATTTCGAAAGTAGTTTTTTATAAATTTATTCTAGTTTTATTTTTACAAAAATTAGTTTTCAAATTAGCTTATTTTTCTAAAAAGATAACATCTTATTAGCTTGTTTTGTCTTAACTTTTCATGTCTTATTTCTTATTCCATCCTTCTACATCTAAGGCCGGATCTTAAGGGTCTTATAAGGTTGATAAATAGATAAAGTTTTAATCTTTATAGTTTTTACGAAAGTAATTAGTAGATAAAGTTTACACCTTTATTTGCTAATTAGTGAAGTAGAGCTTTAAAGTGATAAACTTATTTGTTTATTAAGTTTGTAAGATCGGGTGGTTATCGTTTATTTGCGGCTCTTCAATTTGGTTACATTTTCTATCCTTTTTCAATTAATTAGTGTAGATTTAATTAGTTATTTTATAAAATGTTAGCTTATTTGATATTTGCCATGCGTAGTGAGTAGTTTAACTTGTGGTTGCTAAGTGATTAGTGATTTGGAATTTAAGTGCGGTTTTAAAAAATAAAAAATAATAGTCAATTTACATACCGTCATTTACTTTTAATGCAATTTAAATACTTGTCATTTATTTTAAAAGCGGTTTACTTTACTTGTCATTTAATTTCTTGCAACTTGTTTTCTAAGGATTTTTATTCGTTAAACCTAAGCCCGCACTTAAGGAACATTTCACGTCACTTAGCAAGCATATTTGTCATTTATATCAATTTTAGTATAATCTTTTAGTTTTTAATCTTAGAATTAATATTAGTTTAATTTTTAGTATAAAAATAGTTTAAAACCAAAACCAAAATATTTGTTATTCAAGCACCAAACGAAACATTCTCATGAATTTCAATTCATCTCTCGCCGTGGAAACGACACTCGGAAGATAGACTATTATTTTTCCTAAAGTAATTGTCTTATCTAACGGGATATACTATATATTATTACGACACGCGTTTGACGTTTATCAAAATGGCGCCGCTGCCGGGGAGAGGTGTAGCGATTTTTACGAGATTGTTTGTGTTCGAGCCTTGAAGAACCTTCCATGTGAAGTTATTTTTCTTTATAAAAAAATAAAAATACAAAAATATTTTTCATTTTCTAAAAAAATAGAAAAATAAATAAATTAATTAATTAATTAAAAAAAATTCCATAAAAAAAATAAAATAAACAAAGTTGGTAAAAGAACACCAACAAATAATACCTTCAATTGAGGTATTATCCATAATAAGTTCCCAACTCGAATAAAAGATTTAAAAACTTACCATTTGTGTCACTTACGAAATACGGCTCACCTTAAAAAGTAAAATTTTTAAGAGCTACCGTGAAGTAAGTTTGATTATTTGGTTCAAGTTGTCTATCTCATTGTCCGTTAAAATTAGATTAAAAACCAAAAATAATCTTCTTTTTCTTCTTATCCATTTAATTCTTTTCTTAACCCTCTAAATTGTTTAATTCTTATGGCATCACTCGATCATCGTTTGAACCCCCTCTTCTCAATTAAAGAATGCATGTCTTGTGGAGCTTTGTACACTAGAAACTGTGGTTGTTCAAAAGGGAGTCTTGAAGACAAGATTCTTGTTCCCGTACCCGACTCGTCTCAACAACCCCCTCAGAATTGTGCAACTTGTGGAGACCCGGTTGATGGTCTATATTGTCGACCTTGTGCTTTTGTGCGAAAGTGTTTGAATGAAGGTTGGTATACAATTCATGATGAAAACGAAATTCTAAACACTTCCGAGTCATCCAATCACAACACTAACGTTGTTAGTGCACCTCGAGAGCCATTCGTCTTCAATCAAGACCCCGGTGTAAATTCTTCGCAAAGTCCTCTACAAATTAACCACAATTGTTGTTACAAGTGTGGTGATTCGTTAGATGATATCTTTTATGAACAATATACTTGCAAGTCTTGTGGGAAAAGTGCTCATATTGGTTATAATTGTCCACCAAAAGCTCCGATTATCTCTAAATCAGAACAATGCAATCAAACCATTAATGAGCTCCCACATATTTTTCCAAGTGTTCATCCAACATGCAATTCTAGAGATGAGAATTCATTCACTTATGATTCCAAACCTAATTCTGTTGATGATTCTCCTAACTTTTTCAACCTACCTCCACAACCTTCTATGTATTCTTGTGAATTTTACGGGAACGATACTCGTTATGGTCACTATTGTACACATCAAGTTCGGTTTATCTATCCGGAACCGTGTTACAATCAAGACTTTAATTTCCAGCAAGATTTTCATGAATTTCAACAACAATATCTTAGTTGTAAAAATTACGGGGGCCCTCATGAAAATTTTCAATGTCAACCAATGAATGAAGATTATTATGAGCAAAATTCTTGTTATGATCCTAATTCTTTCGGTTTTGACCAATTTCAACCCCCATAATATACCGTCAATCATCCAATCTTAAATGCTCAAAATGAGTTTCTCAATTCTCAAAATAAGCTTATGGAGCAAATGATATCCATATGTGATATGGTTGGTCAAATTATGCAAAAGAAGGAAGAAGAAAGGCGAATTGTGGAAAATCAAGCGGCTAAAGATCGATATTGGAAGATTCCCATTTGCTATGATGATGACGAGGACTATACCATTGCAATCACACCTGTTTTATCAACCAAGGAGCCCGTTGACTCTCTCATAATGGAGGATGAGCATCTTGACACTATTCTAGTAACGGAATCAGACGAAGTAATAAAGTCTAGAGTTGCGAACCTTGTCCAAATCCCAAGTGATTTCAAGGGTATTTCTGAAGATACATGTGATGTGCCCGTTTGTGAAGATTCTTCCACTTTTGATGCTTTGAGCGATCATTCTGAGATTTTATCCGATTCTAACAATGATAGTACTTCAAGTGATGACGATTCTTATGAGAACATCGAGTACGTTGAAGCATCACCTCTCAATTTGGAGTACGATAGCTTAGAGGAGGTGCATGAAGATCAAAAAGAGAAAGAGTTTGATTTAGAAGATATTTTTCAAATCCAAGACGTTATTCTTCGTGAGAAGTTGTTGAACATTAGTCGTCTTGTTACTAATATCGAATCTTTGAAAGACAACCTTACTTCTGATCATGTGCTCAAATCTCCCTTTTCATTTCCTAATCCCATTATGGATAGTAATTCGTTCTTTGAGAAGTTCGATACTTCTTTCTCTTATTCAGATAACTCTTTACCTGAATTCGAGACTTTCAGCGATCATACGGAAGAGACGAGAAGTGACAGTACCACTACTCATGCTAATAACTCTTTTCCCGAGTATGATTCGTTTCTTTTTGAGATTGAGCCCGATCAGGGAGGGTTGATTAGCATTGTTATTTCTGATAATTTAAATGACCCTCTTTTGGAACTTCCCGAGTTTGAATAATTTCATTTTGATCCGTCATTTCCTCGTCCTCCTCCAGAACCACCAGATGTTGAGATTAGCTTAATTATTGAATCCGATGCACCCGTGATGAACAATTTTGATAATGAAAATGAATGTTTTGACCCAGGGGGAGATGAGATTGATGTTGAAGATGACGATTCCTTCACATTTGTCATTCGGACTTTTCTCCCGTTTCTCACCTACCCTGAGGTATCTCCCTTACTTCTCTCCACCAGGAGTGAAGACACCATTTTTGACCCCGGTATCTCCACTTAGAGCCGGTGGCATCTCATCGGGATGGAACTTTCAAATGCTTTAATGTTTAAACATTAATGATTACCACCCAAGGTAGTCCAATATCTCCACACTCTCCCTAAGGACGAATGAATTCAGGGACCGAGTCAAGCTATGTGACTCTGTTACCAAAAACAAAGCGCTTCGTGGGAGGCACCCCATGCTTATCCATTTTCTTTCTTATTTCTAATGTGTTGTGAGGAGGCTTGTACTCTTCTGTTCTTTGTGTTTTGTACTTGTGATTGTTTGCAGGATTGAACCCAAATTTTCTGAAGACTCTCGTGTTCGGTGATTTGTCCCGGTCCACTCGAGCTTCCTAGCCTTTGCTTGCCATTAGTTTGGGGAAATCCGATATCCTAAAGATTATTATCGTCTAACATTTATCTTATAGCACACTTAATAAACGGCTTAAGATATTTGTGATACTTTCTTCATGCTTTAATTATACATTCGACCTTTTTGAGTTCTAGTATGGGGTTTTTAAGTCTTAGGCTAGGAAACATTGAGGACAATGTTTGATTTTAGTATGGGGTAGTATATCTTCGATATGATCTTACCTACTTTTACCCGTTGTTCTCACGTACCCCGTTTTCCCACCAAAATTTTCAAAAATATGAAAAATTTTAAAATTTTCAAAAATAAAATAAGTGTTTTTGTCACAATTTTGACTTTCTTGCTGGGTAGAATAAGAGTAAATTTTGACCTCCGACGAGCGTGTTGAGCTTAGCTTTTCTTAATTTTAGGCTAAGCGTTCGACGATGTTCGCGAAGAACGAAAAATGATAGATGTTATGTTGAGTAAGATGGTAAAAAACAAGGATTATTTGGAAAACCTAAGAGCTCATGTATGTAACTTGTTGCTTTTTCTCCCATAAGCTCTTAACCGGATTAATATACGTGCTATTTTTGGAGATTAAACTTAAATAAAAAAAAATTATGTAATATATAGCAATTTTTAGTCTTAGTTCAACCTTATACTTGAATTTTTCAAAAAGAAGTCTTCAATATAAAAAAAAAAAAATAAAAAAATATATGATGATAAATAAAATAATGAAAAAATAAAAAAAATAATAAAAGCTGTGGGCTGATAAAAGTTTACTACCTCTTGCCGGCTCACAACCGATGTGGTAGTCTTCTAAAGAAAGCCCATAGTAAGAATAAACATCCGAGGCTGATAAAAGTTTGCTGCATCTTGCCGGCTCACAACCGATGTTGCAGCCTTCTAAAAGGTCAAGGGTTACAATTGCATAAATGTTATATTTAATGTTAAGTATAAATCAATAAATTGATTTCTTTTTGTTAAATTCAAATATGCTTTTGCACTTTGACTATTCTATTTTATAAGCTATGAATATTCGGGAAACCTGAGAGTTTTTGAAACCTAAGGTCCGTGAGTCCCGATACTAGTCTCTGTGGGGTGTCAAAATCCTGGTCACTTAGCCGCAAGGTTGGGATGTGTCGAGACGAAAGTCGCTACATGGGATGATCTCACCTTCAAACTCATTATTCTTAGGTGGAACGTAAAGCATAGTATGTTGCAAAACGTTGATCCATGGTTGAAATTCAAAATAGCACATTCACTTAAGATATAATAAATGTCAGGAGTAAAAAGTTCACAAGTTGCAAATATGAGTAGTGTTAGCATCTTTACTGATATTTAGCTGTGATTTTGTTTTAAGCTTGGTTTGGATAAGTGAAAAGTCGGGAACGATGAATTTATCCTTTTTGGGGCATTCTCGAATCGAAATGCATCTTGTTCTATGATCCCTAATGGTTATGAAAATAATGAAAGTAAAAATATCCTTAGTTAAAAAAAAAATTGGAAAAGTTTTAGAAAAATGGGAAAAAGGGGTGTTTTATAACTTGTGATTTCTTAATTTTCTCCACGAAAGTCTTTGCTACTTTTCAAAGATTTAGTTTGGGAAAGTTTTGAGGTATTTGGTTATAGAGCATATAATATTGCGTGAGGACACGCAATCGCTTAGTTTGGGGAATTTTGATATGTGTGAAAACACATATCCTTATTATATCAAAATAGGTCCTAAAAAGACAAAATTGTGCATTTAAATGCTTGATTATTGATGTTTTGTCTTTTTGATTTTGTAGGACGGATATTACAAAAATCACAAGAAACGGTTAAAACTTGACAAACACGGACACGGGAAACGGAAATTGTGTGTGCAAAAGCGGAGAATGCTATCAAAGGTCTACAAAGTCAAAGTTGTCAACCAAGTCATACCACTAAATGACAAGAACCCAATTTCCCAATATAGTCCCTTCAAGTTTAAACCCAAATTTCCATAAAACAACCCTAAACCCTAAGTGTTAACTCTTTTTATTATAAGTGTTAACACCCGTTTCTTTTATAAAACCAAGATGATAGAACACAAATCCATACAACTGTAAAGAGTAACCCGAGCCCAACATTTCAATAACTCGACCCACTTCCCCCCCCCCCCCCCCCCCCCCCCCCCCCCCCCCCCCCCCCCTATACTAACCTAGGTCAACCCTTACAACCGGTCACAAATAAAACCCATACACAACCATCCCAACAGAATTTCCGCCTACTCAAATTTTATCACAAAATCAAAACAGCGCCAAAATTCCTTTCAACTTATTCGAAATAAAACTCAATCCAGGGTTTAAGTAAGGTTACGCAAGTGTTAGAGCTTTCAAACACATCACAGCTCTCTCAAGGACTACGTGGCATCCTGTGGTGGTTTAAAGTTGATCAGGTGTGAAGGGTATTATATCCTAGGGCTACTAAATTGAAGAGTTGATCTTACATGACTGATCCCAAGGGATGAAGGCACTTGATAATTCATAACTTCCTCACCCACTCCCCACTCACTTTATAAATAGTGCATTTTTAGCTAGTTTGGGGCTCCTCTTTTGCTTGTAAACGTTTTCATGTCATTTTCAATTCAAAGCTTATTATAGTTGTAATATCTTTCAATTCACATGTTATTTCTTTCAAATATAATAAAAACACAACAATATGTTTCCTTTTCATTCATATATAATTCTCACTCAATTATTCACAATGATTCATAGATTGTACAAGCTCTTACATATGCTCACCAGATCTTTAAGTGGGTTTGTAAGTGTTTTACTTGTTTAATTCATTACTTGAACTTAATAACCAAAAATTTAAGTTACTATATGGATCAAGCTTGTTGGGATGAGCTTATGGAGTTTGGGTTAGAGTTTATGGCAAGCATATAAGTTAAATGAGATTGATCGTGAGGGCTTTAAATCTCATTGGAGCATTTGCTAAGTTGTAAGTTTACCTTTAAAATTCTCTAAAAAAGTAGTTTAATAATAGCTTATAGTTAGTTTAGCTATTGTTATTATGTTGCTTATTTGTAGCTTATCTCAGTCTAATAAAGCTTATTGATTGATACTTATGGTTTATATATGATTTCTTAGGCTTTAAGCTCATATCACCTAGATCTGGTGTGTAAAAGCTTAATAAACAAGTATAAGCTTATATTAGTTAATAAGCTGTTTTAGGCTTTAGTAATTGCTTATTTGTAGTTTAATTAGCTTAATAGTAGATAATATAAATCTGTTTTTAGTTAATCTAGTTTAAATCATAGTTTACTTTTTAATTGTTCTTACATCAGTTATATATGATCATATGTTGCAGAGTTTGATACTGATGTTATAGATCTGAGATTGTGTTTGAGTTATTGTTATTTGATCAAATTAAGTTGATTTTGATAGCTGGATTTGGTACTTGATGTCTAAATTTGATAGTTGTAGTATAATTTGATTGAGATCAGGATCTTAAGTAGTGTTTGGATCTATATTGTTTGACTTCATTTGGTCAAAGTAATTTGGTGTTTGCACTTTGGTCAATTTTATTCCATAATTGATTAAGTTTTGATGGAATAGTTTATGCTTAAAATCATTTTGAGGTGCATTTTGTTCTATTCTGCACCAGGGGAACTTATTGTTTGTTATCTGATTGAGATTTTGAATCCAAGTTTTCTTAGCTAGGATTTTGTTTGGATATAGCTCAATACACTCTATCTGAGTGTGATTGAGGTTACTTGACTCCATAAGTCAAGGCAACACTTATTTGATCCATTTGTGGTTCCTACTAGTTTCATACCAAAGGTACTGCTAGTATATTTTTGCACTAGTTTGTTCACTTGGTGGTAATCCACTTTAGGGGAGTAATTCTTAGTGTTAGGATCTGAAAGTTAGTTTTGAGGTAGTTTAGAAGTAGCTTATCACATCTAGATAAAAGGTTTTTCATAATTAGCTTAATTGTTTAATTAAAATTAGCTGTCATTTAGCTTAAAAATCAGAAAAAACCAAAAATAAGTAGTTCTAAATTCTTAGATCATAATTCTTAGATTTAGATTGTTAATTGAAAAAGTGGATATCTGGAGTTGTTTAGTATTCATAGAAGGACTAGTTTTCAAAAGCTCAGCTTCTGTAATAGCTTATTGTAGATTTTAGATTAATTAGTTTTTAAGCTTAAAGTGTTTCTTCCTGAGTTAGTCATTTTGATCATTAGATTTAGTAGTCTAAAAGTGTTATTAGTTGAGGTAGCTTATTAAACTTAGTTGCTATATATAATAAGCTTTCTGAATTAGCTTTTGGATTAAAAAATGGGGCTTATTTGAGATCTGAGAAAGCAATTTAGTGAAACTTAACTTTTTAGCTTTCATAAGCCAAGTTTCTGTAACAGGCTTAGTTCATATGTGTTTTTGTGTTATACGGAATTTGAGTATGGTTGTTTTGTAAAGTTGTTCAAAAAGTTTAATTATAACTTTCATGTTTGAGTTTTTTTTTCAATAAAAGGGGAAGGTCGAAAATGGGTTGAGCAAGGCTAGAACCCCCGGACCTCAACACCCTCAACCCATTTTATATCGACAACCACACAATCACTTACCATGCGCCATGGGGTCTTTTTCATTAGTGTTTTGCAACATTTAATTCTTATACACATTTAGCCCTCTTAAGCTTAATAAGGTGTTATAGCTTATTCCGTGGCTTAGTCATTAAGCTGCGACATCGAACTTATTTTTCCTAGGTTCTAATTAGTATAAGCCATTTTTTGTATTTTTTCTAGAATTTTTATAGATAGTTTAATATTTTTAAACATTTATTTTCATTAAAAACTTTAAAAAATCATAAAAAATAGAAAAATAATCAAAAAAATATAAATCTTTTGTAGAAAATTTTCTTTTATCGTAAAGTTTCTAGGAAAATTAGTTTTGCTTTCGTAGGGTCTAATTTGCAAAATTTCGATTTTTAAAGAACGGGATTTGTTCCCGTTCTCATTTTTCGTGTTTTAAAGCTCATTTCAAATTTGTTTTTGTTCTAGCTTTCTTTAAACTTACTTTTTAGTCAATTAAAGTCCATTTAAAAAGAAAAATTCATTTTAGGTTTAGTTTTGAAAAATTAGGTTTTTAATTGCTATTTAGGGTTCCTGTTTTGCGTTTTTAATTAAAGTTTAATTTCCAGTTAATTGTTTTTGTGCTTAATTGTTATAATTTGCTTATTTTAATTAGTAGAAGTAGATAATCAAATCAATCTTTGTTTCCAATTTAAATCATTGTCCGAACAACAAACGTGGTTTTAATTTTACAAATCATATCTTCCTTTTCTTGATCACTACATTCACTATCTTTACTTGAATCACCACCTTCTTTTCCTGGTTTTTCAATAATCTTATTTTCATCATCTCCTGAAGGTTTGAATTCATCATTAGAAGAACTCTTTGAACTTTGAGAGAGTAGTGGATCAGCAGGCCACAATGGTAGCAAAATGTAATCTTTGCCAGGTACTGTCTCCATTCTAGCTTTACTCGCATCATCACATGCTTTTGTACCTACATTACCATTAGACTGATTTCCTAGAATAATTGGCTTATAATTCATTGACTTTGTTAGTGCATCAATATCAAAAAGCCAATTTGGTCTAGTTCCTACAATATTAGGTGTATTCTCACTAAACTAGACATGCAGGTCTCTTCAGCTATCCTAGTTCTACTGTTGAATACTCTAAATGCTTTACTATTGATTGAGTACCCAACAAAGAATCCTTCATCAGCCTTACCATCAAACTTGCCTAAGTGATCTATGGTATTAAGAATTGTAACAGGACACCCAAATGGTCTCATAAATCCTAAAGCTGGTTTTCTACCAAGAAAAAGTTCATAAGGGGTCTTGTTATGAGGCTTAGTTACTAATACCCTATTTTGCACATAGCAAGCAGTATTAACTACTTCAGCCCAAAAAGTAGTTGGTAGCTTAGAATCAGCTAGCATTGTCTTAGCAGCCTCAATTAGTGTTCTATTTTTCCTCTCAGCTACTCTATTTTGTTGAGGAGTTCTAGCTACACTAAATTCTCTCTTAATACATTTTCTCTTACAAAACTGATTCATCTCCTTATTCTTGAACTCAGTTCCATTGTCACACCTAATTACCTTAACCCTTTGATCTATTAGATTTTCTACTCCAGTTATAAAGGACTTAAGAATGCCACTAGTCTCATTCTTAGTAGCTAGAAAGAAAACCTAACTAAACCTACTGTAATCATCTGTGACAACTAGGTAATACATCTTTTTCATTAAGCTTTTTACAAATGTTGGACCAAACAAATCCATGTGCAACATATGTAAAGGTTGGCTGATTGAACTTACTGTTTTGGACTTACAAGAAGCTCTATGTTGCTTTTCTTTTTGACAAGCAACACAGGTTTGATCATTTTCAAAAAGTTTTGAAGGTAAACCTCTTACAAGATTTCCCTTAACCAGTTTATTCATATTTTTGAAATTTATGTGTCCAAGCCTCCTATGCCAAAGTTTAGATTCATCAGATGTGGCTTTTACAAAGAGACAAGTTAGACCTCCTTTAGGAACAATATTCTTTAAATCAATACTATACATATTGTTCTTTCTAGGAACTTTAAGTAAAACATGACTTTCATTAGCTAACTTAAAGTTTAGAGATAAAACAATGCATTCAGTGTCATTAAAGAGAACACTATTCTTTTTGTCACACATTTTTAGATTTGAAGATGTTCATGTGCTCAAGGTGAAGATCAGATTATTGTTTGTATTGTCATCATCAAATAGGAGAAGATTGTTGGGATTTATTGATTTCATGATACAAAAACAATGATACAAAAGAACAAAAGAATGAAACAACAAGGATCTAAATCAACAATATGGAATTCTACAAAAGATGGAGGATTCTAAAAGATCTCCTTAAAAGATAAAGATCAAAGATTAGGAAGATTTAGTTTCCTAATACAATTAAGATTCCTTTGTAAGTCTTATGGACTCTATATATATAAAGATATCCCTAGACATTGTTTGTGTGTGTTATGCGTGTGATTGTGTGTGCACAAGAAAAGATGAAGACGTCTAGTGTGATTTAGCTCTAAGATCAAAGGTTTCTTTGATCCTGTTATAGTTAGGTAACTGTTCTATACTGATCATATAGAATTATGGCTTGTATGAATGTAAAACTTGTGAAAATAACATTGTTCTTTTTTAAATTCCGCCGCGTATCTATGTTCTTTGTTATTATAATCCTAGATGAGTTTTTGACGATCTCCACAATTGGTATCAGAGCCATGTGGCTCTTGATCTAGGATCTTCAAGGTTTTTCAGAAAAGAGTTTAGAGTTTCTTATTCT